>OVBE01000023.1:0-21824 GCA_900406425.1 Iberis pinnata | reverse complement strand
TTAACTCAAGAGGACGCAGCTAGGAGACTCAACACCAAAGAACATCTACAACATCTACCTATTCAAATGAAGAAGAAGATCAAGGTAATGCACTAAGTAACTAAGTGGTTATCTTGTACTCTTTTCCTTTGCATGGTATTGTCCCAATGAGTTTTCTATGCAAATCTTTTTAATGAGGCTTGATAATTCAATTTCGCCTAAGTGATGTCTCTGCGTTTTCATGGTTTTTAGAAGTCATTTACCATCATTTTTTGGTCATTTAGATGTTAACTTGTTGCATTTATAAGACTTTATAGGTGAGTTTGCATATGTAGCAAATTCTGCACTAGCATTCGCATACATGTGCATTTTGGAGATTTTTTAGGATTTTAGGGAAATTGCGGTGAGTTTCCAAGCCAACTATCCAATCAAGCCAAGAAGCAAGTTCTTATCAAGCCAACATATTTTGGCTCGATCACAAACATATTTTGGCTCGATCACCAACATCTCTCGGCTCGATCTCACCACGAGCATCCATTGGTCCGGCTTGATCACCAACATCTCTAGGGTCAATCTCAGCACGAGCATCCATTTGTCCGGCTCGATCACCAACATCTCTCGGCTCAATCACGGATCAAGCCAAAATTATCTCCAGCTTGATTAGGGATCAAGCCCAGCAAAGCCACCTCAATCACGACCCCTCGATCACTCGGCATTATCCAACCGCATCTTAACAACCTCGACCAACTTCCACATCGAGCTAAGCAACATGTTGGCTCGATTACAAGAAACATGTTGGCTCGATGACAAGCAACATGTTGGCTCGATCTCAAGCAACATGTTGGCTCGATCACAAACAACATCTTGGCTAGATCACTACAACTTTTTGGCTCGATCACAAGCAACATTTTGGCTCAATCACCATGATCAAGCCATGCGTCTCCGACTCGACCCACTCGATTTAAGGTCAAACCAGACCCAAGACTAAGATCAATCATTATGTTTTGTCTTTTAGCGTTTTTAGGGTTTTTTCTGAACCACTATATAAACCCCAAAACGCCTCTTTTTAGGCTAAACGTTATTTTGTTGCCATTTTGGGTTTGTTCTTAGGTTTAATATTCTCTCTGTTTTGCCTTGAGGTTCTTGGTGATAAAACTCTGTTTTCTTATAAAAGTCTTGTTTATCTTCTGATTTCTTCATATTCTTGCTTAGTTTAAGGTTGTGATCTATCTAGTGCATGTTGATATTGTGTTTTCCATCTTAATCTCGTTTTTTGTCTTGATCATTATTTTTGGGTTTGTTACTGTTTCATTATTTTTCTTATTTTCTAGGTTGGTGTTCTTGTTCTTTTTCATAGTTTTACTTTTGATCATGATGTGTGGTTTTGAAGTTATGATTTCTGGTTTTCCTGGTTGCATACCCATGTGTAGAGAGTAGTTTCCATAAGTTCTTGAGGATAGGATAGACTAGTGCTGATTTCTTATTCCTTCTAGGGTCCTATGTTTGATTGCATATAGATCCCTTCTGTTTCATTGCTCTTCATGCTGATTTCTTTATGATTAATTTAAATCTGATTTTGGACATTTCATCACTCAAAAGGTGTTCCATGAAATGCATGAACATGGTGATTTCAGAAATTTGCATATCCTAGTCTAAGAGATTAGACGTTTAGGGTGCTTATTGGCTTTAGTAGATTTGTTCTTCATGCCTTCTAGGTAGTGTACCGTTAACGAGAGTTAATCTGGTGATTACTGAGGATGGTTCCATTTATCAAGAGATTAGACTTGGTTGCATATGAATTTGCTGTCAAGAGGTAGGTCATTTTCTGAGGTATGTTAGGTGCTTAGGTAGTTCATGAAGGATATCTAGTCAATTACCATTGTCTTCAGGAACTGTTTCCCATTTGATTGCATCTTTACCCTTTTTACTTTTCCTCAGTTTTTACTTATTTTGCCTTTTACCTATTTACTTACTTATGCGTGTTTCCTTTGCTTCTGTTTTTAGTTCCAGCATGTTTCATTTCACTTAAGACCTATTAGCAAACCCCATTTTTATTCTTAGCTTGACTTAAAAGAACCATTGCAATCTTGATTGTTAGCATCACACCCATTTGGATTGACACCCATCTATACTACAACGCATGTGTAATAGGAATTGATCTCTGAAAAATCTTGTTATTATTTTGACGTTTTTTCCAATTAGGTGTTTGTTTGTTGCATTCTGTATTTTGGATCTTTTAAGATCGAGTTTCTTTTTCCTACCATACTCACCTATTTTCCAGTGTTTCCTTTCTTTTCAGGTACTTGCATAGTAGTGTATGAACTTGAGGAGCAGAGGACCAACAGACTTAATACCCATCATTGAAGATATCAGAGCTCTTGAACGGGAATACTCTCGGGCGAGACGTGACCAAAAACTTGTGGAAAACTTAAGGATGTTGGACTTACAAATGGAAGACAACATTGAACGAGATAACCAGCACATTATAGGTGTTGGTGACAACCCACACATTCACACCATTCGTCATGGAATCAACCCACCTGTAGTTAAGAACAACTTTGAGACCAAGCATAGCTTGATAGTAATGGTGCAGGGGAATAAGTTCCACGGTCTGCCTATGGAGGATCCACTTGATCACCTCGATAAGTTTGATCGTTGCTGCAGCCTCGCGAAGATAAATGATGTGAGTGAGGATGCTTTTAAGCTGCGACTCTTTCCATTCTCTTTGGTAGAAAAGGCACATTAATGGGAGAAGTCTCTTCCCAGGAACTCCATCACCACCTGGGATGCTTGCAAGAAGGCTTTTCTTGCCATATTCTTCTCCACCTCTCGAATAGCACGACTGGAGAATGATATCTCTAGTTTCTCACAGAGAAACGCTGAAACCTTCTCTGAAGCATGGGAACGCTTCAAGAACTACACTATGCAGTGTCCCCATCATGGTTTCAGTAAAGCATCACTCCTCAACACACCCTATCGTGGTGCAAAACCAAAGATAAGAATGTGGCTTGACACTACAAGCAACGGAAATTTCCTTTAAAAAAGTATTGATGAAGGTTGAAAACTTGTGGAAAACCTAGCTCAATATGATGGGATATATAGTGAAGAAGTGCAGTGCAATTATCACAAGGACCTCAATCCCAAAGAAGTTATCAGATCTAGGATCATTCACCTTACCTTGATCACTAGGTCCGTTGTTATTCGACAAGTGCTTGTGCGACCTAGGAGAATCAATATACTTATGCCTTTATCAGTTGCTAGGTAGTTAGGCTTCAGTAGTTTCAAATCCTGCAATATCTCTCTGGTACTTGCGGATCGATCAGTAAGGATTCCACATGGAATTATTGAAGACTTGCATGTGAAGGTTGGAGTAGCTGAGATCCCAACTGATTTTGTGGTTTTAGATAAAAGTGAGGAGCCCAGAGACCCTTTAATTTTGGGTAGACCATTTTTACCAACTGCTAGAGCTGTTATTGGCGTTCATAATGGATATATTCAGCTTAAAATGGGTAAGGATCTGAAGATGACATTCAATATTCAGGAAGTGATGAAGAAACCAAATGCAGATGGGGAAATGTTCTACATAGAGAGATGGATCAACTTGCTGATGAGTTGTTGGAAGAGAGTAATGAGGGGGATCATCTGAGAACCGTAAAGAGTATCTACTTAATGAATCTTTGGGGTACAAGATGATATTGGACTCACATGGACATTGGAACCGGAAGAACCATTCGAAGACATTCAGGGACCAAAAGGTATGGTGTTCTCAGTTCCTGAGAAGGTTGAACTCAAGCAAGAACAAACAGAATCTGCAACATCTGAGGACTGTTCTGAACTTAAGGCACCATATTTAGAACTTGCACCGGTTCCCAAAGGGCTAAGGTACGTTTTTCTTGGTTCTAACTCCACATACCCTGTCATAGTAAATGATGAACTCAATGACGATGATTTGAATTTGGTTTTGACTAAATTGGGAAAGTTTAGGAAATCTATAGGGTATTCATAAGATGACATTAAAGGAATATCACCTAATCTATGCACTCATAGAATCAATCTTGAAAATGAATCTTACTCTAGCATTGAACCCCAAAGAAAGCTAAATCCTAATTTGAAAGAAGTGGTAAAAAAGGAAATCCTTAAATTGTTGGATGCTAGTGTTATCTACCATATCTCATATAGTACTTGGATATCACCAGTTCATTATGTCCCTAAAAAGGGAGGAATTACAGTTTTGAAAAATGATAAGGATGAATTAGTATCAACCCGAACTATCACTGGCAATAGAATGTGGATAGATTATAGGAAGTTAAATGTTGCATCTAGGAAAGATCATTTTCCATTGCCCTTCACAGACCAAATGTTAAAACGCCTAGCGAATCACCCTTACTATTGTTTTCTTGATGGGTATAGTGGATTATTTCAAATCCCTATTCACCCTCAAGATCAGGAAAAAACCACTTTCATTTGTCCGTACAGTACTTTTGCATATAGAAAGATGCCGTTTGGCCTTTGCAATGCACCTGCCACCTTTCATAGGTGTATGACTTCAATCTTCTCATATATAATCAAGGAGATAGTTGAGGTGTTCATGGACGATTTCTCTGTGTACGACTCTTCTTTCTCCTCTTGTTTGTTATATTTGTGTAGGGTTCTCACAAGATGCGAGGAGACAAGCCTAGTACAAAACTGGGAAAAGTGCCATTTCATGGTGAGAGAAGAAATAGTATTGGGCATAAAATCTCAGAGAAATGGATATAGGTGGACAAACCAAAGCTAGATGTCATGATGCAACTGCAACCATCAAGGACAGTGAAGGATATCAGAAGTTTTCTGGGTCATGCGGGTTTTTATAGAAGATTTATCAAAGACTTTTTGAAGATAGCTAGACCTTTGACAAGGCTATTTTGCAAAGAAACTGAGTTTGACTTCGACTCTGATATGTCTCAAGGCATTCCACCACATCAAGGAAGCCTTGGTATCTGCCCCTATAGTCCAAGCCCCAAATTGGTATTACCCATTCGGGATCATGTGTGATGCCTCAGATTATGCAGTTGGAGCTGTTTTGGGTCAGAAGATAGATAAGAAGGTGCATGTCATCTACTATGCCAGTAGAACCATGGATGATGCTCAAGAAAAATATGCAACAACAGAGAAGGAGTTGTTAGCAGTCGTCTTTGCATTTGAAAAATTCATAAGCTACTTGGTTGGTTCGAAGGTGATAGTCTACACTGATCATGCTGCGCTGAGGTACATCTATGCAAAGAAGAACACTAAACCAAGACTGCTGAGATGGATTCTCTTATTGCAAGAGTTTGACATGGAGATAATGGACAAGAAGGATACTGAAAATGGAGTAGCAGATAACTTGTCAAGAATGAGGATTGATGACTCTATGTCTCAGGAGCAGCTCATGATGATCCATACATGTGAATTTGTAGAGGCAGAGGTGGTGACCACAAAAGCAGCACCATGGTATGCAGACTTAGTTAACTTCAAGGTCTGTGGAACCATTCCTGAAGATTTTGATGATTATAAAAATAAGAAGTTCCTGAGTGATGTGAATCATTATTATTGAGACTACCATTTTCTCTACAAGAAAGGTCCAGACGGATTATTCAAAAGGTGCATAGCTGAGGATGAAGTGAAGAGAATTTTGGAACACTGTCACGGTTCTACTTATAGAGGACACTTTGCAACATTCAAGACTACTCAGAAGATCTTACAGGCTGGTCTATGGTGGCCAACCATGTTTAAAGACACACATGGTTTCGTCTCTACGTATGATCCATGTCAGAGAGCAGGTAATATTTGAAAGAGGAATGAGATGCCTCAACATCCAATCCTGGAGGTTGAAGTGTTTAATGTTTGGGGCATTGATTTCATGGGACCGTTCAACCCCCCATCTTTTGGAAATAACTATATTCTGGTGGCTTTCGATTATGTCTCGAAATGAGTGGTAGCAATTGCAAGTCCTACAAATGACGCTAAAGTGGTTCTGCAGCTTTTTAAAACCAAAATATTCCCAAGATTTAGGATTCCAAGGGTGGTAATCAGCGATGGTGGTTCTCACTTTGTAAATAGGGTGTTTGAAAATCTGTTGAAGAAATATGGAGTGAAACACAAGGTGGAAACACCTTATCATCCCCAAAAAAGTGGAAAAGTTGAAGTCTCAAACAGGCAGATCAAGGCTATTCTAGCAAAAATCGTTGGGACTTCAAGAAGATATTGGTCAACAAAGCTCGATGATGCACTATGGGCATACAAGATGGCTTTTAAGACCCCAACAGGACGAACACCTTTTCAACTCCTCTAAGGAAATGCATGCCACCTACCAGTTGAAGTCGAACATAAAGCACTTTGGGCGAGTAAACTCTTGAACTTCGATCTCATATCAGCTCAGGAAAAGAGGGAGATGGATTTGCATAAACTCGAGGAAGTAAGGCTCAACGCTTATGAAAGTTTCAAAATATACAAGGAAAGGACCAAAGAGTTTCACGACAAGAAGATTTTAGTGAAGGAATTCAATGTTGGTGATCAAGTGCTTTTATTCAACTCAAGGCTCAAGTTGTTCCTATGAAAGCTCAAGTCAAGATGGTCTGGACCATTTTTGGTGAAAGAAGTTTTGCTAAACCGTTCAGTTAACCTTATTGCAAAGTCTGGAGAAGAGTTTACAGTGAACAGACAAAGAATCAAACCTTATATGGCTGACAGAATCACTTCAGAAAGGACCTCGGTTCTCCTTGGGGAACCGTCTCTAGGTCACTAATTTTAATAACAGGAAGTCAAGCTTAGTGACTTTAAAAAAGCTCACTTGGGAGGAAGTCTCATGTTTATCCTTGTACATATGAAGTTTTTAAATTTATGTTTAACTCCTTCTTTTCACGCATTTAAGTTTTTGATTGGTTTTGTTGTTTTAGGTACCATTGATCATGTTGTGGACACTTGGTATAGGAAAAGAGAAAAGTTGGGTCAACTTAAGGAAATCACAGGCGAGCCTAAAACACGTCTAAAATTGGTGAAGAGAAATGATTTTCTTCGAGCCATAGAAGGCACTATGATCGAGCCGCACTAAAATGACATCAAGCAAGGCTGGTCACATTGTGCATTCAACTCCCGAGACAAAATTCCCACTTCAGCCACTCAACCTAAAAACAGTACCAATCCAAACCCTTTTCATTGTATAGACCATAGCATATTTCTTTTCTGTTGTTGTTTTTGGTCATAAACTCTTCTTCGAACTTTTATTACACAAGAGACTGTGAAATTTAAGTTTGGGGGAGAGTATAGGAGGTACTGATCATGTTAACTTGTTTTCTTATTTCAATTTTGCATCTCAGGCATACAAAAACAAAAAAAAAATTGAATTTTTTTCAAAAATAGTGTTCATATAGTTGCATCTAGGTTGTTATGTTTTTAGGTTGTTCATTTGCATTTGCATAGGGAACTAGGAAGATGATAACCTTGTAAATATGTTGTTTTCTCTGAAAATGTAAGTGCACTAGTTATTAGTTGTCTAATGCATCTTGGACTAGTCTGAAGTAAAACTACACCTTGCTTGGAATGTGAACTTGCATGATCATTTATCTCTTGAAGCATGTTGTGATTTGAAGTTTTCTCCTATCTATTAGAACTTGAATTTGAATGTATAATTATCATGTTTGTGTGCAGATTATGAACTCATAGATATTATATACATATTTGGGTTATCTTCTACCTTTTACCATTCTTGTTAACCTAAGTAGAATCCCCACCCTTGAACCTTGCCTTCTTCCAAACCCTGAATTTATTACTAAGTGGAATGCCTTTTATGGAATGAGCTTGGTAGAACGTGTTAGGTTCGGAATGACAGGAATAGGGTCTCATGTAGTTCTAGTCCATGTTTTTTATACTAGATAGGACTAGGTGGGATTCAATTTTGGATGTTGGTTTGGGTGGAAATGAATGAAAGGGTATTGGTAGCTGGTAAAAGGAAAGGTAGAGTAAGAACCTTATGAGAAGAATGGAAAAATGATCAGAATATGCTAGTAGAAAATCTGGAGGAACAATGTTATGAAAAAGAAGCATGGTTAGTGCATATTAAGAAAAAATATATGACAATGAACTGAAAAGGGTAAAACCCAAAAGGATAGTGTAAACGAAAAAGGTCAAAAGCCATAAGCATTTAAGTAAGTAAGTTCCTGAAACAACTAGCAGTCGTTTAAGAAAGAAACCTCTCCTAAGTGTAACTAAAAAAAAGATGAAAAGGGGAAAATGTGAATAAGTAAGATCACTTCGATTTTCAAAAGGGTAGATTTAGGATCTCCTATTGGGTAAAATCAGGAAACTTAGGTTTCATGAGCATTGGGTAGATGAGGTTCTATTTCTGTATGCATCTAAGTGTTCCTACCTTTAGCCTTCTGCTAAAGCTCATTCCCTTTTGAGATAACCCTTATTATGAATCATTAACCATTGCATAAAGGGGTCATTTTTACTCCTTAACATGTCCTTGACCAAATGAGTTCATTGAATGCACATGACTTGATCCATGGTTCCTGACTAATGAATGTTATAGGGGAAAACGAATTTGAATGCATTGTGGAAGTTGGAATTGTTCCGTAATGCACTGTGATGAGTATGGCTAAGGTTTTTAAGTAAGGCGAGCTTAGGACTACATTCTAGAACAAGTAACCAGGACATTTATATTACATGAGTTAGCAACATATTTTGGTTCTGAGTTCCCACTATCAAACCTCTCTCTCAGACTTATGAATTACTTGCTTGAGGGCAAGCAAGGATTTAGTTTGGGGGAGTTGATGTCTCTGCATTTTCATGGTTTTTAGAAGTCATTTATCATCATTTTTGGGTCATTTAGATGTTAATATGTTGTATTTATAAGATATTGTTGGTGAGTTTGCATTTTTAGGAAATTCTGCATTAATATTCGCATACATGTGCATTTTGGAGATTTTTCAGGATTTTAGGGAACTTGCGGAACATCATTGCAATTTTAGAGAAGGAGAAGGAAAGACCAAGCCAACTCTCTGATCAAGCCAAGAAGCAAGTTCTCACCGAGCCAAACATATTTTGGCTCTATCACCAACATCTCTCGGCTCGATCTCACCACGAGCATCCATCGGTCCGGCTCGATGACCAATCTCTCGGCTCGATCTCACCATGAACATCCATCGGTCTGGCTCGATCACCAACATCTCTCGGCTTGATCACAGATCGAGCCACACCTATCTCCGGCTCGATCATGGATCGAGCTCAGCAAAGTCACCTCGATCACTTGGCATTATCCAACGGCATCTTCACAACCTCAACCAACTTCCAAATCGAGCCAAGAAACATGTTGGTTCGATCACAAGCAACATGTTAGCTCTATCCCAAGCAACATGTTGGCTCGATCGCAAGCAACATGTTGGCTCGATCATAAGCAACGCGTTGGCTCGATCTCAAGAAAATTCTCGGCTCGATCACTACAACATTTTGGCTCGATCACAAGCTATATTTTGGCTCGATCACCATGATCGACCCAAGTATCTCCGACCCGACCCACTCGAATTCAAGACGAACCAGACCGAAGACCAAGATCAATCATTACATTTTATCTTTTAGCGTCTTTAGGATTTTTTCTGAACCACTATATAAACCCCCAAAACGTCTCCGTTTAGGCTAAGCTTTATTTTGTTGCCATTTTGGGTTTGTTATTAGGTTTAATATTCTCTCTATTTTTCCTTGATGTTCTTGGTGATAAAACTATGTTTTCTTATAAAATTATTGTTTATCTTCTGAAAAATTAGCATCACACCCATTTGGATTGTTAGCATCACACCCATTTGGATTGACATCCATCTATACTATAGCACATGTGTAATGGGAATTGATCTCTGTAAAATCTTGTTATCACTAAGTTATTTTGTTATTACTTGATCACATGATAGAAAATATCTCTTTTACTTAGAAACATATCAAATTTCGAATTTAAACTCAAAAATCATCGTGAAGGTGCATGTACCTTCCTCTCTTCCTATATAATGTGCACGAAACTATCAATAAGAATTAATCAATTTTCATTCTAAAATCTTTTTTCTATTGACTCAAAACATCATTTTCATCTCTATTTCTTCCATATTCCATTACCATCAAGTTCCAGAAAGTGTTCTTCACGTATAGTTATTATTATATGCAAAAATCTTCATTCAAAGATAAAGATCCAAAGGGAAACAAATCAGGATCGTATCAAGAATTAAGGAGACCAAATCCACAAATACCGAGTTTTCTATGAATATATGTTTAAAAACTAATTGAGACAATAATATAAACAAAAATTTGTTTTTGATTGCAACCAAATTAAAACCTGAACAAGTTAAGACGACGTAAAGAACTGATTAAAGGTGTTTGGAAATAGGAAAATTTCTAGGAAAATAACTAAAAATAAGGATGCAATTGGAAGAATTGCAAGGTCAAGATGTTTGAAGTACTAGAAACAAAAAACTACGTTATGGGAAAAGAGAAATGTTTGCATTAGATACCATCTTTCTCAAATGATCATTCAATGAAATTTACTTTCATAAATATACTATAAACACTATAAAAATCATCGATAAAGCGACACTATTGTCTGTCGCTTTATCGTCGGTAATGGCCTTAACCAACTAAAGCCTGGCGAAAAAAGTCAGTCATCTACTGCATGTCGGTAAATTGCATACATTGTAATTCAGTCGATAATTTACAACTGAATTACGATGGCAAAAGCCCTTCATAATTTTATCAGTGTTTTGTAGGTAACATTTCCCTCGATAATTAGTCGTAAAATAACGGATGGACTACCGACAGATTATTTAAGATTAAAAAAATACTAATCAAACTAATCAAAAATTTAAAAATTTGAAAAATTTAACAATAATTAAAGAAAATATTAATTAAGAAAATAAAATATTCCAAAAAATGAAATGCAATAAATTAAAGTTAATTCGGTACACTGCAATGCCGCCAGAGCATCTCGGGACCTTCTTTTCTGTTAAGCATGTAGATTTTTCAGTATTCACTTCTCTGAATTTCGCCATTACCTCTCACTCCAATTGTTCTCCTTTCTTTCTTGGGATTAAAATAAGGCTTCATGACTTTCAAAAATAGCACAAGTGTAAAACTCACAGTTACTAATCCAAAAATGAAAAATGTCAACGATAAAATTTGTCAAAATCACAATTACAAGAATGAACTGATTCATCAAGTTATGGAAGATAATTCTAGTGGACAAAAAATGTAGACCACTCAACCTATGTTTGTCCACTACCGCGATCTTCCCTAGCATGATGAACTCATTCGCTCTTCTCATTGTTAGTTTATCAAACTTTTTCATTGACATTTTTCTTTTTGGATTAGTGATTGTGAGTTTTACACTTGTGTTGTTTTTGACATACTCATCGACCTTATTTCGATCCCACATAGAATGGAGAACTATTGGAGAGGGAAGCAACAATGAATTTCGAAGAAATTACCGTTGAAAAGCCGACACGCTTAAGAGAAAAGAAGGAGCATGAGCTGCTCACGCGACATTGTAGGGTACCCAGTTGTTTTTTTTTTTGTCACATTAATCAGGGTACCGAATTTAACTTTAGTTTATTTCATTTTAATTTTTTTAAATATTTGATTTTTTAATTATTATTTTTTTAACTTCAACTTTAATTACATTAAATCGTATTCTGAAAAAGATTGGAGAAATTGCAGACAAATAGTAGAAATGCAAAATGGATAAGGCCAAACTAGAGCTATTTTAGCTAATATATCTGCACACTTATATGCCTGTCGAGATTGATGATCAAAACAAACAGTAGAGAAATGTATCTTCCAATCGTGAACAACATCAGCAAAAAACTAGAGTCTTAGATTAGGCTTGAGATGATGAATCACACGATGAACTTCTATATTATGACCCTCATCTACCACATGCCTATAACCAAGGCTGTAAGCTGATTGCATAGCCCAAAGAAGTGCATTAAATTATGATTCCTCAACATGTTCTCGACCTTCAAATATCCCAACCCACATAGCAGAACTGAACCTTCATGATTTTGTATAATCCAGCCTAAGCCAGATTCTCTGTTACCTTCATGATGACTGGCATCAAAGTTGCACTTAATCCAGGAGGCGGAGGAGTCCATCGCAGATTTTGTAGAGAATGATTTACATTCAATTGTGATACCTCTAATTGGTGAGTGCAGTTTCAATCGAAGTGTCAATATGTAGGAACAATAACTTGTTATGAATCTTCCATATCCGCCATAGTATCCAGAAGGGTAAATAGCGAATATAAGTGGATGAAACATAGGAGAGTAATGATAGCAGCTTATCATGAACGGGTAAAGATGTATCTGCCAAAGTGGGTAGAGTGATACCTGACATTTGCCAAAGCCTTTGTGCATATGAGCACTCCAAAAAGAGATGGTTTGAAGATTTTGTCTCAATGCAACATCTAAGACATGAGCGAGAAGGAAGTGGTATATACCTTTGTTGTAGATTATCGAACAAAGCTAGAGAATGGGAACCAATTCGCCATAGGAGATGCTTCAACTTTCATGGGAGCTTTGATTTCCAAATTATGGAAGCTAAGTTAGAGTTGATAGGTATCTGATCAATGGACATGAATTGATGTGTAGGGAGGGAAGCGGAAATATGATAACCAATTTTGATTGTATATTTTCCATCTCGAGTAAAACGCCAAAGGAATGTATCTGGTGTAGAAGTATATGTAATAAAAATTTATGGATAACATTATGGTCAGCTTGACTCAAAAAGTGGTGTAATGCAGTTGTGTCCCAGGTTCTTGTTAGTTGATTGATTAAGTGCTTGAGTGGCATTTCTTGTGATTTTAGTGGATGTAGACTAGGTGGTCGACATGGTAGGTAGCCGTATTGAATCAGAAATTGCAATATTATTCCCATTTCCAATTCGTCTCATGATACCATAACGTAACAATTTTTCTTTCCATACAATAGAGATTTCCACCCATAAGAAGATTCAGAATTGGAAGACGCAGTAAAAAATGTCTTTCTACGAAAATATCGGTGTTTGAGTATACGGTAAAAAAACAAGTTGGGTCTCTTGATTAGTTTCCAGCATTTTCCAGCAAGGAGAGCTTTATTTAGCCGAGAGAGTTAACGGAATCCTAGACCTCCATGCTGTTTTGAACGAGATACCATTTCCCATGAATACCAAGACATTTTCCTCTTTACGGTACTTGATCACCACCAATATCGAGAGAGCATTGCATTTATATATGTACATATTGACTTAGGTAATTGGAAGCAATTCATGGAATATATATAGATGTTGACAAACAAATATTTTTGATAAGAATTTCTTTTCTAGCAGGTGCAAGAAACTTCGATTGCCAACCATGAATTTTTTGAAGATCTTTTGTCTGTACATACTTAAGCATCTCTATTTTTTCTACCAAATTGCTCGAGAAATCCTAGATATTTTCCCCCTCCACCAATGATTGATTGAACGTCGTGTATGCTCATAAACCTTTGAGCCAAAGGTGATAGTATACTTTTATGACTTATCTTATGTCAAGACCAATGTTCATATTGATGAAACATGTTGAGAAGGGCTAAGCTATTGAACATATCCGCTTTAACAAAGAACAATGAGTCATCTGCGAAAAAAAAAGAAAAATCTTCGGACCTTGCGCACTAAGTCTCAAGAAATCCATACTTTTCTGTTATTGATGGTGATGGATAAAACAACTTAGAACATCCCCAGCACGTATATAAAGATATGGAGAGAGTGGATCCCCTTGACGCAATCGTCGTTCAGGACGAAAATAACAATGAGGAAGTCCATTGACTAGTACTGAATAAGAGACAATATGAAGACATGTTAGTATCCAAAAAATCTATTGTGGATGAAAGCCTTTGTATCTTAAAACAGCCTCGAGGAAATCTCATTACAGTCGATCGAATCCTTGACTGATGTCTGTTTTGACTGCCATATGCTCATTAGCGCATTTTCGTTGAGATTTTAAAGCTTGAAAAGATTCATGTGCTATAAACATATTATCGGTGATGTATCTTCCAGGAGTATATGCCGATTAATGTTCAGATATAAGAGATCCAAGCATTGATTTAAGCCTTGCAACGAGAATCTTTGAAATAACTTTATAAGTGATGTTGCATAAACTGATAGGTCTAAAATCTTGCATCGAAGTCGGATGATTCTTTTGGGGATCAAACATATGTTGGTATGATTGATTCCATAAGGCATAATATTGTGATTAAAGAAGTCACGTAGTGCTTTGATGCGAGCAAGAGAAACGATTGACCAATATGTTTGAAAGAACAGTCCTGTAAATCTGTTTGGACCACGCGCCTTCTTAGATCCAATATCAAAGTCATCTTGCCTAATTTCATCATCTGACACCTCAGCCATTAATCGTAGAATCATAGTTGGTGTTACAACTGACATAACAATGGTAGAGAGATGTTCAAAGACAATATGATTGATAATTTAAAAGGTATCTTCAAAGTATCGTGTGGCTTCATTCGAAATTGCTCTATTTCCATAAATAACATTGCCAGTTGACGTTGTAAGAGACAGAATCGTATTACGAGCCACTCGATTTTTAGTGACAGCATGAAAAAATCGGGCATTGCGAACACCGATTAGCAACCACGCAATACTAAATTTTTGATGCCAAAAAAATTATTCTCTTGTGTATTCTATGGCTAGTTGCTTGCGTAATTGAAGAATGTCAACCGTAGAAGATATAGGATTATGTAAGGCAGCGTCAATAGACTTTTTGAAATGTATAATATTGCTTCGAAATTTTTGTTTCTTTGTTCGCTTCCATTGGGATAGAGTGTTGGAAGATTTTGATAAAGTCTGGTAAGGAAGGATCTGCATTATCCGAATGCCAAGCTTCATTAACAACCTGACTGTTGGGCCAGGGTTTGACACCCACTAAGAAGCCCAACAAGAATGCTCAGGGCCCAAATAAAAAGCCCAAATCCGAGATGTAGGATCCGACCCGGTGAAGACACGTGGACCTCGTCACTGTTCATGATGTGACGGGATCTAGCCAAATAGGAGCAGTATAAATAGGATGCCAGGAGAATTGGAGAGGGGGTCGGGCAAAAAGACGGAGTAGAGATAGAAAGAGAGAGATCACCGATATCGACGAAGTAGGAGAACGATCAGCGGACAAAGTACCTCGACCATCTATTTGGTGGGAAGGTTTTTTCTAGTTACCTCGACTATTATAAGCTCATCTACCAAGATCGCAGTGACCTAGGGCGATACCTCGTCTGTAAACAATCTGAATACATAATAAATTCGTCTACGTCTATTCATAGCCGAAGTTGAAAGAGTTAGTATCAAATGCTATAGTCAAATAGCCTCGTCTATTCAAACTATTGATAATTTAAACTACCTAGATAATATTTAAATAAATGTCGTCTAACCCCTCTATCTAATTGACTGAGTCCGTAACGTAGTGCGAGGACCGGTTAAACATTTGGCGCCATCTGTGGGGAGAGTTTGAAGAGTGAAGGGTCAAGACGGAAGGAGTGATGGCCGACAACAATGACACCATTCCTGACGACGTGGTTGAAGCACAATCTCAAGTGGATGTTCGCCAAGCCGAGACCAACCGACTAATTATCCAACGCCTCGACGATCAAGCTAGAGAATCAATTAAATTCCAAGCTAGGTTTGAAGCCGTGTTTGCGGATGGCGAGTGAAGGGTATGCCTAGACGCCCTTAATCAAACTCTCCTCGGCACACCCATCACAACTTCGCAGCCGACCCAAACGGGTCCGGGTGACAAAACACCACAGCCATCTTCTGATGCCTAGGCTAGCCAAGATGAAATTATCGCTCTCAAGGCACAGATTCGCGAAATGAGTTCGCAAGTGCACCGAGCTATAAGTTCATCCCCATAAATTAAGCGTGTCATCGACGAGACTCAACGTACCCCATTCACTAAGCAGATAACCGACACCCAGCTTAGTCAAGTTGCTAAAATTAAGCTATCGTTATACGAAGGTAACAATGATCCAAGTCACCATATGACTGCGTTTACGATAGCCATGGGAAGAACGCGTTTTAGCCCGGCTGAGAAGGATGCTCGGTACTGTCAGTTATTTGTAAAGAACCTCGGCGGAGCTGCATTGACTTGGTTCTCACACCTTACGCTGGGGAGTATCAGCAGTTTTTCAACAATTGTCCACGGCCTTTTTGAAACATTACTCGATCTTCATTGAGAAGAAGGCCTCGACGGCAGATCTGTGGACGCTGGATCAAGGGTGTTGAGAGCCGTTACGAAGCTTTATTGAGAGATTCAAAAAAATAGTTTCCCCGCTGTCAATACCTGATTAGGCAGCAATTGCCACCCTGCGCAATTCTCTGTGGTACGAATCACGTTTTCGGGAAGAACTTGTGCTAAATCATCCCCAGGCATTGGAGGACGCCCTGCATTGCGCCAACTGTTTCATCGAAGCGGAAGAAGAGAGAGCTAAGATGACAAAAATACATGGAAAAGAACGTCTAGGTCAAAAAGACAAAGACGAATACCGAGAACCACGTCAGCATTATTGTAAAGCATTCGAGAAGAAGAAAGACCTGATCCATTATGTTCATCGTCAAGGTAGCCAGGCGCCTATCTTACCCAAACGAGCAGATGATAATCCAAAGGCTTTCTGTGAATTTAACGGAAGGACGGGGCACAACACCGATGAATGTAGACATCTGAAGTGTATGGTTTTAAAATAGTATGGTCATTCGCCCCGAAAGCCGAATGCCCTATGGGCTGCTAGGCAACGTGGGGGTTTCAAGCAAAGCACGACTAATATTTGTCCGGACGTGGTAAAACTTAATAATTTTCAAAGGCCCCCAATCGGGCCAGATATGGAGCCACCGAAGAGGGACAGAGAAGATATGAATGACGAAGTCTCCCATACCTTGTCGACAGATTAATGTTATAACGGACTGCGTCATTGCAATGATTCCGTCAGGGAAATCAAGAAACTGGAACGCAGAGCGTCCGCACCGGTAGCAAGTACCTCGTCCATAGGCGGGGATGAGGAGTTAATTAGATTCACACAGACAAATGCGCGCGGCGTAGACGCCCCCCGCCCCCCATAATGATTTCATTGTCGTTTAGCTGATGTTTGCAGACTGCGAAGTGTCTAGGCCGGCAGTGACTGTTTCACCACTGAATCCAGTCAATATTTGACAGCCGGCAGACTGCAAAGTGTCCAGTCAATTCTCGTTGAGTTTGATACTCGCGACGGTAGTGAGTGTTTCACCACTAAATCCAGTCAATAATTGAGATGACGGTTTCATCTTATCCTCAGCTATCTCCATTTTTCTAGGGTCTCCTTGAATATTATGTTTACCGAACTCCCAATATCAATCAAAACCCTAGGGTTTCTTTCATGGACGCATTCTCTGGTTATAGCCAGATTATGATGTATCCATACGATCAAGACAAAACCGCTTACATTACTGACCGCAGCATATATTGTTATCGAGTAATGCCATTTCGATTGAAGAATGCTGGGGCAACGTACCAACGATTAGTTAACAAAATGTTTCGTCTCATTTGGGGAAAACCAAGGAGGTGTATATAGATGATATGCTCGTGAAAATCACCTCGGCTTCCGATCATGTGTCACATTTACGAACCTATTTTTAAATCCTTAACCTATATGGGATGAAGCTCAATCCAGCAAAATGTATGTTTGGTCTAAAGTCTAGTGAATTCCTTGGCTATGTCGTGACAAAAAGAGGGATAGAAGCCAATCCTAAGCAGATCTCTGCCATCATCAACTTGCCATCTCCTCGGAATATAAGAGAAGTGCAGCGGCTTACGGGCAGGATCGCCACCTTAAAAAGATTCATATCTCAATCGACAGAGCGGTGCCTTCCTTTTTATCAACTTCTCAAGGGAAATAGGACATTCAATTTGGACAAAAAATGTGAAGAGGCGTTCTCGAAGCTAAAGGAATATATATCAACATCGCCTATCTTGGCTAAGCTCCTCGACGGGGAAACGTTATTGCTCTATATTTCCGTTTTAGCCGCAACCGTTAGTGGAGTTTTGGTCAGGGATGATCATGGTGAGCAAAAACCCATATTCTACATCAGCAAGATACTTGATGGGGCAGAGACGAGGTAATTAATGTTGGAAAGGCTAGCCTACGCAGTCGTTGTTAGTGCACGAAAGCTCAGACCCTATTTTCAGTCCCATTCAATCGCAGTGGTGACTACTCAGCCACTGCAAAACATCCTGCATAGTCCGAGTTAGTCAGGACGAATGGAAAAATGGGCTATTGAGCTTAGCGAGTACGATATTGAATTTCGCTTTCGGACTAGTATCAAGTCCCAAGCTCTCGCATATTTTCTAGTCGAACTACCTCCCGAGCTCTTTGTTCCTGAAGTAGCGGAAACCTGGAACCTATACGTCGTCAGTTCATCGCGTTCAAATGGGTCCGCCTTTGGAATTGGCCTCGAATATCCAATGGCTGAGGTCTTCGAACAATCTATCAAGCTCAAGTTTGCCACTTCACATGAAGCCAAGTATGAAGCAGTTCTCGCCGGACTCCGTTTAGCAAGAAGTATAGGGGCAAAGAAAGTCCGCGTCTTTTGTGATTCTCAGCTTGTTGTCAATCAGTGTATTGGCGATTACACGGTGAAGGACGAATGGATGACATCTTATCTTCGCTTCATTCAAGAACTCAGGAAAGAGTTCGACGACGTCGAGATAGTGAAAATCCCTAGAAGTGAAAACACATCTGCGGATAACTTAGCAACTTTAGCCTCCGCTCCAATTAGTGGGTTAATGCATTCGATCCCGATCGAGGAGATCACAGTGCCAAGCATACCATACTCGCGAGTGCACACAATAGACGCGGTATGTAATGACAATGTTATAAAAGATGTTGCTGTGCCTGCGGACGAGCACGCAGTAGGTGACTGGAGATCAGAAATAATTGCTTACATACGAGATGGCACTCTGCCACCTGATAAATGGGCAGTTCGGCACCTCAGGATAAGAGCTTCAAGGTTTGTTATAATCGAGGGTGAGTTATTTCGACGAGATGTATCATGGGTCCTGTTAAGATGCGTTTCTCAAGACGAAGCAAAGCGCGTTATGGCCAAAACACATGAAGGAGCCTGCGGGAACCATTCTGGCGGATGGTCACTGGTAATCAAAATCAAGCGCCACAACCATTTTTGGCCGACAATGGTTTCAGATTGTCAAACTTATTGCTTGAAGTGTGAACAATGTCAGCGTCATGCCACGACGAGTCATCAACCGACCAAGTACCTACGAGTGTCTACACCTCCTTAACCGTTTATGCGATGGGCTATGGACATTGTTGGACCATTCCCCGCATTAAAACAAATAAGTTCCTGCTGGTGATGGTAGATTACTTCTCAAAATGGGTAGAAGAAGAAGCTTATGCCAAAATTCAAGATGCCGAAGTCCAAAACTTTGTGTGGAAATATATCATTTATCGTCATGGTCTACCTTACGAGATCGTGACCGACAATGGCACGCAGTTCTGTTCACACAAATTTGAAGGTTTTGCAAAAATTGGAAGATCAAGCTAAGCATTCGACACGCCGGTACCCGCAAGGTAATGGACAAGCTGAATCGGATAACAAGACCATTGTGGACGGTTTTAAAAAGAGACTAGAAAGGAAAAAAGGGTGTTAGGCAGATGAGTTGGAGGGCGTTCTTTGGTCGTATCGTACAACACCTCGCTCGTCAACCAACACAACTCCTTTTTCCCTTTCACACGGTGTTGAAGCTATGGTTCCCGCTGAAGTCAACGTCTACAGTCTACGACGAATGATGCTACCACAATACGAAGATCTCAAAAAAAATCAATGCAAGACAAGCTCGATGAACTCGAAGAACTGCGAGACCAAGCGCTACTACGTATGCAGCACTATCAGCAAATGGCAGCTCGACACTATAACAAACAAGTTCGACCAAGGCATTATGTTGTTGGAGCCCTTGTGCTACGCCATGTTTTTGATAATACAAGGGAGTACGGAGCAGGAAAATTGGAAAGCAATTGGGAAGGACCATATGAAGTTACTGTAATCATCGCACCCAACGTTTACCAGCTAACCACGCTCGACGGACAACAGCTACCACGACCTTGGAATGGACGACACCTTAAACTCTATCTCTAATCCTTTTTTTGTTTCGTTGTAATAGAACTACGTCTGGCTTAATCCCTCTACGTAGGCAGTCTTCGTGATATAAGGAGGCGCAGCTGCTTAAACTAAAAAACTCATGTACTTCGAGCCTTTTTCTCGTTTGATTTTTGAAGGGGGGAGTAGGTCGCCCCCATGAAGCTTCGTTCAAAAGGAACTCCCATGAAGCTTCGTTCAAAAGGAACTTCGCAATTTCGGAAACAAACGAACTAAAGCCTCGTCGATCCTATACGAGCTAAAGCCTCGTGGATCCTATACGAGCTAAAGCCTCACCGATCCTATATGAGCTGAAGCCTCGTCGATCCTATACGAGCTAAAGCCTCGTCGATCCTATACGAGCTAAAGCCTCGTTGATCCTACACGACCTAAAGCCTCGTCGATCCTATACAAGCTAAAGCCTCGTCGATCCTACACGAGCTAAAGCCTCGTCGATCTCAAACGAGCTAAAGCCTCGTCAATCACATAATAAACTAAGGACTTGTTTATCCAGATCTAGTTAAAACTTCATCAATCTAAAACGATCCTCGTCAAAAAGGCCAAAAGTATATGCAAAAATTTATAACTTCATTTGTGCGACATAGAATTTATGAAAAAGCCTCGTCTATTAATCTCTAGGCAAAATTTCGCAGTTAAAGTTTTACAGGGGGCCAAAAATAAAAGTTGAAAGTACAAAAGATAGACGATCATAAAAACTATAGAACCCAGCAAAAGAAACAAAAATCTAAGTTTAAGGATAGAGCTTAAGTCGGAGCACTTGGGAGGGGAGTCTTAGTCACGGTAAGTTCTGCAGTCGAAGCTTCAACCCTGCTTGAACGGAATCTCCCAACTTCTTCTTGAGAAAGAAGTTCGTGATTTGACCCCAACTCGTTAATCAATGGAGAGACCCCCAAGTATTTGTCAGATGGAGGGACAATCTCTATCTCGGCCACTTTTTCGGTCTAGGTCTTGAGACTTTTCTTCAGATTCTCAACAATAGCTTCGGGCACCGAACCGCCCATATCCTCAATAAGTCCCATAAAGTTGAGCATTCCTTCAATCGTCCCAAGATTCTTTTTCGTCGTCTCAACTACTTTACGACTATCCAGGTGTCGTTGAATCCTCTCAAATCGAGTAGCGCACTTCTCTTGCATCTACTGCCCCTTCTTCAAGATGAGAGCGTCTCGACCAGCTCGCTCTAACTCCAAGGTCTCTTTCACGACGGCAAGCTTGTCCTTTACCTTAGCACTCTCCTCAAGTAAACGGTTCTTCCCCTCCCCGAACTCTTCTCTCTGGTTCTTGGCCGTTTTGATGAGGCGTATGTTCTCTTCGTTCAGGTTATCTAGTTGCATCCGCAGATGGGCTACTTCGACCTCGAGATCCTTCCTCTTCTGCGCGTCAATCGCCGCGGCTGCACCACACTGATCGACGATCTTCTTCAGCTCGTCAAGGGAAGATGTAGATTTCGCCAACTTGGTGTCATACATCGTGATGATCGCGTTGGCCGCAGCAAAAAACTTCATTCAAGAAACCACTTAGCAAAGGTTATTCCCTAAATAGACGCAATATTTAGTTAAAAGCTTACTTGAACACCACAGGTGTAACACCCCGTTTCCAGTCAACCCCCTTTGACCAAAACCGAGGTTATTACG
>OVBE01000022.1:0-87507 GCA_900406425.1 Iberis pinnata | reverse complement strand
TATGATGTCTTGAGAATATCCCAAGCATCTTTTGCTCTCTTACATCCTTGTACCCTAATGAATTCATCGATTGGTAGAGATGTGAAGATCTTCGTCAGAGCCTGAGAATTTGCTTTAGCAGCACTCTTCTCTTGGAAATAACAGAACAGTTTTAAATGTTGGAAATTAAATGAATGCATGCAAAAATATGGCTTTTGAGATTAGATTTTGAAATCTAATATCTTTTAAGTAGAAAAGATATTTTCCATCCCTTGATCAAGTAATAACTAAGTAACTTAGGCGAAAGTGAATTATCAAGCCTTGTTAAAAACCTTTGCATAGAAAACCTATTGGGACAAAACCATGCAAAGGAAAAGAGTGCAAGATAACCACTTAGTTACTTAGTGTATTACCTTGATCTTCTTCTTCATTTGCATAGGTGTAGATGTTGTAGATGTCATTTGGTGTTGAGTCTCCTAGCTGCGTCCTCTTAAATAAACTCTTGACTTCTTTAGCTAACTCCTTAGCCTTAGCTCTAGTGATCACTCCATCTGCTACTTTGAAAGTTTCTCCTAAATCTTTCATCTCCTCTATCTCTTCATCCGTTGAGTCTCCTCGTAAGTAGTTGGTTGGAATCACATCATCCTCTCCCACTTGAAAAGGGTTTTACCTCAAATCCGAATCTACAACATAAGGAATAAGATCAGAAACATGAGGCAAACATTCTTCCCAAGACTTTAAATTACTTCTCACCAACGTCCTAAGAAATGTAGATAATGATCTATTTATCACTTCAGTTTGGCTGTCAGTTTGAGGATGACAAGTAGTAGAAAATGTTAGCTTGGTACCTAACTTATCCCATGAATTTTTCCAGAAATGACTAAGAAACTTGGTATCTCTATTCGAAACTATCATCCTAGGCATTCCATGTAATCTCACAACTTCTCTAAAGAATAGATTAACAACATTAACAACATCATTAGTCTTATAGCAAACTATAAAATGAGCCATTTTAGAGAATCTATCTACAACATCATAAATGGAATCCCTACCAGTTTTAGTCCTAGGAAATTCTACCACAAAATCCATAGAGATACCAGTCAAAGGATGTAATGGAATAGGCAATGGAGAATACAAACCATGCGGTTGAACCTTAGACTTAGCCTGTTTGCAAATAGCACATATAGCACACATTTTTTCAATGTCTTTTCGCATGTGAGGCCAATAGAAATGATCTTGTAAAGCTCTAAGAGTTTTTGTTACACCAAAATGTCCAGCAAGACCACCTCCATTAGGTTCCCTGACTAGTAATTCTCTCACAAAACCATTAGGTACACAAATTTTATGATTATAAAAAAGATAGTCATCTTGCCTATAGTAGTTACCACTAGCAAACTTTTCACAATTCTTGTAAGGTTCACTAAACTCTTGATCAATTTTGTATAAATCCTTTAACAATTCAAATCCTACGAGTTTAGAATTTAGAAAGATAGTAGAGTGTACCTTCTAGATAATGCATCAGCTACTACATTGTCTTTACCTTTTTGTACTTAATGACATACGAAAAAGTTTCTATAAACTCTATCCATAGATCATGTCTCTTGTTAAAATTTTGTTGTCTTTTGAGATGTTTCAGTGTGAATGACAAACTCCTTGGGCCAGAGATAATGCTGCCAAGTTTGTAATGCCCTCACCAATTCATAAAGCTCTTTATAATAAGAGTATATTTGATTGTTGATCCTCCGAGTTTCTCACTGAAATAAGCAATTGGTTTCTTATCTTGCATCAAAACAGTTCCAATTCTAATACCAGATGCATCACATTCTATTTCAAAAGTTTTCAAGAAATCTGGTAACATAAGTAAAGGAGAGTTAGTAAGCTTCTTTTTGAGGGTCTGAAATGCCTTTTATTGAGCTTTTTCCCATTTGAATCCCACTTATTTCTTAATCACTTCAGTAAGTGGTGCTGCTATAGTACTAAAGTCTTTGACAAACCTCCTATAAAAACCAGCAAGTCCATGGAAATTTCTTACTTCTCCAACAGTTTTAGGACTTGGCCAATCTTTAATGGTTTTTATCTTCTCCTCATCGACTTTAACACCATCTTCACTTACTACAAAACCTAAGAAGACAAGGTTATCCGTACAAAAAGTGCATTAACTCAAGGGGGTTACAACAAAGGGTACTTCAATTACTCCAACAACCATGGTCTTTCATACAGAAGGAACAATGTAGCTAACCCACAAGACCAAGTGTACCCACCTGAACAACAAAAGAACTCTCAACCTTTCAACAACTACAACCAAAACTAAGGTTACTTCCCAAAGCAGCAACAACAAAATGGTTTTCAACAACCACAACAACAACCTACTGGTGCACCTCCTGGTTTCTCATCTAACCAACCTCCTGCTCAACCTTTCAACATTGAAGCTATGTTACAGCAACTTCTTTAAGGTTAAGCCAATTATGCACTGGAGACATCGGAGAAATTTGGTGAAATCCAACACAAGATGGAAACTTCATTCAGTGCAATCTATTCAAAGCTCAACACTCTCAACTCTAGGGTCACTACTCTCGAAGGAAAGACCACATCTACTTTTGCTTCTACGAATGGTCAATTTCCGGGAAAGTTTGTGCAGAACCCAAAGGAATATGCTAATATCAATGCAATCTATCTCCAGCAGACCACTAATATTCCTACTTAAACTTACCCTCTTATTTGCACTGAGCAGTGTGGTTCAAGTTAGGGGGATTCGAGTTCAAACGTAGCTATACATCTGGAGTATGAAGAGTATGTTCCTGTTAAAAAACCTGTTGAGGAGTCACCCACTCCAAAAGAGACTGTAACACCTTATGATCCACAACCCTATGTCCCAAGACTGCCATTTCCATCACATTTCAAGAAAGAGATCATGGCGAAATACCCAGATGTCTATGAGAAACCTATGAAGGAAGAGATAGCTCAGGAAGTGTTGGAACCATCTGACGAGAGCAATGCTTTGATAACAACAAAGCAAGATGATCCTGGTTCATTCACCTTGCCTTGCTCACTAGGACCCTTGACATTTGACGAATACCTTTGTGATATGGGAGCATCTATCAACTTAATGCCTCTGTCCACTGCGAAGAAGCTAGGATTTGACAAGTTCAAATCCTCCAATGTAACTTGGTTGATGGCAGACAGATAAATTAGGCATCCTGTTGGCATCTTGGAGGGTTTACCTATCAAGATCTAAGTTGTAACAATACTCACAGATTTTATGGTATTGGAGATGGATGAAGAGCCTAAGGATCTATTAATCTTGGGAAGACTATTCCTAGAAACGGTAGGAGCTGTAATCAACGTCAAGAAGGGTCACATTAAGCTGAACGTACAAAGAGGTCCAAAAATGATTTTCAACATCAGGACCAAAACTAAGAATCTCACTGTCCAACGTCAGCTATTCTCTGTGAAGGAACTGAATGAAGACAATCCAAATAATGGGCACTCAAGCAGTAAAGTAGTTGAAGATGGATTGGGAAAGGAACCAACAAAGTCTGGAATGCACTATGAAAGTTTCAAGCTTATGAAGGAACCAGATAAAAGAGTTTTCGCGGGATTAAAAGAAATAAGGACATTGGAAATGTCTAGATTTGAAGATACTCTAAAGAATCCAAGAAAAGGAAATCCTGAGTTCAAACCTCAACCTGAATGTGCACCACCTCAGAAACAACCTCCAGGCATTCCAATTTCTGAAAATATTTGGAACCTCACAACCGAACTTTGGAAATCAAGAATGGAGACCAAATGTTTTTACTTAGCAAAATGTTCAAGTACTATCTGGGACATGTGGATCTACAATGTTGTAAGAACTTCATGATCAAGGAAATACTTAGCAAAATGTTCAAGTACTATTTGGGACATGTGGATCTACACTTTCATTAACAAAAATGTTTTTTATTGAACCGATTTTAGCTTGTGAAAACTGTATGAACTAAGGATGATAAGGTAGCGCATGAAACATGAATTTAACTTGATGATTGTTTAAGTAACTTGCATGCCCAATCCATTTTTGAGAATGCACATTTAGCACTTGTTGAACTCCTTAAGCGCTTTGAACGATACTCACGCACCTTTGTTTCTATATTGTCTTTTCAGGATTAAAAGATGTCTCAACCATCACGAGAAAGGATCATAAGAAGGCAACAAAGAAAGTGAGAAATCTCTAGAGCAATAGAGGAAGAACATGAAGTTTCTCCTGAATTTTCACCAAACGCCCCAATTATCTCAGGAAGGCAACTCCGGGGACATGAGATTGTTGAGCGTTTACAACAAACACGACAACAAAGGGAAATTCAAGAGCATCATGATCTTCTCATTGCACAAGCAGAAGAAGAAAGAAAGAGAGAAAAAGCAGAGCTCGAAAGCTCCCAAAGAAATTCGAGCATAAGGTGGGGAAAACAAATTTCAATGGAGGATGAGAGTAGCAGTGAGGACCCTACGTATCAAGTAGGTGAAGACATGAGTGCTGAGGTTCAGGAGTACTTTGCTGAATTCGTGGGTTCGATAGTACAAGAATGAACTTCCCGAATGGAAGTTGAGGAGAGTTCTGACCTCCTCCATCTAGAAGCTTTCCTCTCACGAAGCTTTAAGGGGACTTGGTTCCCTCATAAACCAACAATGGGAGCTTTGGAGATAGCAAAAGATATGTCCCATCTATTCAAGGAAACAAGCCTTGAGAAGCTCATGACCGCTCACTATGATGGGTACAAGGAAGAAACCTGCCACTTCCTTGCAACGGTCCAGCTATACTTCGATGATGACGATATGCTGGGATATATCACGTTCTCGGTACAGGGACAAAGCTATGAACTTTCAGTGGTGGACTTGAACCGCCTCTATGGGTTCTCAGATGATGTGAACTTTGATAATATTCCTGAATATGTAAAAGAGGAGTTGTCTGCGTTGTGGACGACAATAGGGGTTGGAACCTATGGTCCAGGGAAATCAAAATGCTCGAGGATGCGAAGCCCAGTCTTGCGGTATTTCCATAAGGCAATTGAAAATATCATATTTGCAAGGGAGATGACTGGGCATGTTACTGATAAAGAAATGGGGATGATGGATACAAATTTAAAGCCTACACTGCAATACAAATCTGACGGTCGTCCAATGGAAGGAGATAAAGCTAACTCTATCCTATCTCAGATCATAATAAACCAACTGATGTAATATAGAGAATGGGCTATGTTGGCCTATAAGAAGGGGGTCCGTGGAATCTTAACGGTCGGGGGAATTGTTACACTTATCCTGAGAGCCTGTAACGTTCTTGTGGAAGGTAGAGGTCACCCAGCAAGGTTGATTGACCTGACTTATTTGAAGAAATCTCATTTCTTTGAAGGGACAATTAGTGATCAAAAGTATAGCTTCATTCATCCAAGCTTGGGAGCTGCACTCCTATCACTCCCCAATGAGAAGGCCACAACAATAAGGAAAGGGGCCAATATAGACTTCCAACCAAAAGCTGAACTTTTGATATCTTATCAGCACAAGGAAAGAGAGGAAATAGCTGAAGAAGCAAATGTTGAAGAGGCAGAAGCTCCACCTGATCAGGGGCCAAATGAACCTGAATGTTATCATTTCGAAGAAGCCCCAACCACCAGGCAAGGGAAAAGCTTAGCAAAAGCACATAAAAACATAGGCAAACTTTAGAAATGGAACAAGTTTCAAGACAGCTACCTCACCAGAAAGTTCAAAGAGATGACCTCTCAGATTAAGAAGCTCACCTTGAAGCTTAACAAGGCTACATCCTCAAAGAAGCAAGGTTCCCTCGAACACTTAGAAAGAAGCAAGTCCATCACCATAGTCCAAGGCAACCACGAGTTGAGCAACCTCACCGTCACTCCTCTATAGATCCTGAAACAACGTAGAGGAGGAAGAGACACCACTCCGAAAGAGAGAACCATGGATCAGTTAGCCAACGAACCATTCAAAAACCTCAACTACTTCAACAACATCAGGAAGTTCGGCAGCATCAAGAACTTCAGCAGCAACAACAAGAAGCACATGATGCATACTCGGGATACTATGATATGATGCATGAGTATTTTCCTTGAGAATCCTCCACACCTTTTGAGGTCCATCCAAATCCCACCCTTCATTGTATAATTTGCTTGTTGTGCTTTGATTTCTGTTTGCTATGTTTTCTTGCTGCTTCTGATTGTTGTCTAAGTTTAAAATGTTTTTCTGTTTTCACTATCTTGTCCTTCCTTGAGTCCAATCCTGAACTTGGCTTACACAGAGACTCTGTAATTCAGGTTTCGGGGAGCATTCGGGGGACCTGCTATTAATGAAAAATTTCCTTGTTTGTTCCTTTATCTCCATTTTGCATTGCATTTATATAGCATCTATTAGCATCCAAAAACCATAAAAATTTGAAAATATTTCGAAAATTCTTCTTCAAAAACAGAGTGTCATTGTAGTTGCATTTCATATAGTTGCATATAGGATGTTGCATTTCATGTAGTTGCGTATGCATAGGGAACTAAGAAGATGATAACCTTGTAAGTATAATGTTTTCTCAGAAAATGTTAGTGCCCTGGTTATTAGTTGTCTAATGCATCCTGAAATTGTCTGAAGTAAAACTGCACCTTGCTTATAATATGAACTTGCATGATCATTTGTCTCCTGAAGCATGATGTGATTTGAAGTCTGTTCCTATCTATTAGAACTTAACTTTAAATGTTTAATTATCATGTTTGTGTGTTGAATATGAACTCATGGATATTATATACATATTTGAGTTATTTTCTACGTTTTACCACTCTTGTTAATCCAAGTAGAATCCCCACCTTTGAACCTTACCTTCTTTAAAACTCTGAATTTACTACTGAGTGGCAGGACTTTTATGGAATGAGCTTGGTAGAACGTGTTAGGTTCGAACTGACAGGAATGATGTCTCGTGTAGTTCTAGTCCACGCTTTTGGAGTAGGTGGGATTCGATTTTGAATGTTGGTTTGGGTGGAAACAAATGAAAGAGTATTGGTAGTTGGTAAAAAGGGAAGTGTTAAGAAAGAACCTTAGGAGAGGAATGGAATAAAGAATCAGAACATGCTAGTAGAAAGTTTGGGGGAACAATGGTATGCAAAAGAAGTATGGCTAGTGCAGAATAAGAGAAAATATGTGACAATGAATTCAAAAGGGTTAAACCCAAAGGATAGTGTAAAAAAAGGTCTAAGTCCATAAGTGTTTTAAGTAAGTAAGTTTCTGAAACAGCTAGCAACCATTTAAAAAGAAGTTTCTCCTAAGTGTAACAGGGAAAATATGAAAAATGGGGAATGTGAATGGGTATGATCACTTTGAGTTTCAAAAGGGTAGATTTAGGACTCCTTACTGAGTAGAATCTGGAAACTTAGGTTTCATTAGCATTGGGTAGATGGGGTTCTATTTCTGTATGCATCTAAGTGTTCCTACCTTTAGCCTTCTGCTAAAACTCATTCCCTTTTTGAGAGAACCCTTGTTTTGAATTATCAACCATTGCATGAAGGGGTCATCTTTCCTCCTTAACTTGTCTTTGACCAAATGAGTTCATTGAAGGCACATGACTTGATCCATGGTTCTTGATTAATGAATGTTAAAGGAGCAAACGAATTTGAATGCATTGTGGAAGTTGGAATCGGTCTGTGATGAACTGTGATGAGTATGGCTAAAGTTTTAAAGTAGGATAAGCTTAGGACTGCATTCTAGAACTAGTAACCAAGAAATTAATATTACATGTGTTAGCAGCATGTTTTGGTCATGAGTTCCCACTTTCAAACCTCACTCCCAGACTTATGAATTATTTGCTTGAGGACAATCAAGAATTTAGTTTAGGGGAGTTGATGACTGAATTTTCATGGTTTTTAGAAGTAATTTAACATCGATTTTGAGGTCTTTAGGCTTGCATGTATCACATTTATAGTTGATTTCAGTAAGTTTGTGATTTTTAGGACTTTTGCATTAGAATTCGCATATACACGCATTTTGGAGATTTTTCAGGACTTTCAAAAGTTTTCAAGAAGGTTATGTGAGAATTCAGAAAAGAGCAGAAAATATGGAATGAACCAGTACGAAGGCCTAGATCGATCTCAACACAAGGCTGGATCGATCCCAAGCTTCAGACTGGATCGATCCCATATCGATATCACCACCAGCCTGGAACGATCATTTGATCGATCTCACTGTAACCTCTGGACTGATCTCAGTTCACTTCTGGATCAAACCCAGATCTATCCCGAATCAATCACTGGATCGATCCCAGCTCAACACTGGATCGATCCCAGCTTCACTCTGGATCGATCTTAGCTCACTTCTGGATCGATCCTAGATTGATCCCACATCAATCTCTGGATCGATCCTAGCTTCAACCCAGATCGATCTCAAGCACGTACCTAGATCGATCTCGCACTCTTCTCCGCTCAATTCAAACACTCTCCAACCCGACCAACTCAAATCCGGAATGGACTTGACCCAAGATCCAAGCCAATGATTAGTTTTTGTCTTTAGTACGATTTAGGGCTTTTCTCTGAACACTATAAAAGCCCTAAAGCGCCTCCTTTTAGCCAAGTCTTGTTTTTCTTTCCTTTTTAGGTTTTTGCCTTAGGTTTTCATTTCCTTGGTTGTTCTTGATGTTCTTGGTGTAAAAACCCAGAATATTTTAAGTTTATGCTAATCTACTGTTTTCTTTTACTTTCCTGCTTAGCTTTAGGTTGTTGTTTATCTGGTGCATGTTGATCTACTGTTTTTATTTTTAATCTTCTGTTTTAAGCTTTGATCATTTTCTGGGTTTGTTAATGTTCCATTGTTGTTCTTGCTTTTCTGGGTTTGAGTTCTTACTGTTCTTGATGTTTAACCTTTGATCATCATGTTTGGCCTTGAAGTTATCATTTCTGTTTTTCCTGTTTTCATTTCCATGAGTAGTGAGTAGTTTCCTGAAGTTCCTCAGGATGGGGTAGACTAGGGTTGATGTCCTGATTAAGCACCTAAGCTTATTTGAATATACATCCCTTATGTTTTATTTTGCTTAATGCTGGTTTCTTTCACGCCAATCAAAATCTGATCTTGGGCATTCTAGCGCCCGAAAAGCATTCAATGGAATGTCTGATCATGGTGATTTCAGAGATTAGCTCATCCTTACGCAACACCCTAGATTCTTAGGATATAGATCTCAGACTAGGGGGTGGATGACTAGGGGGTGGATGACTAGGGGGATTTTTGGCTTTGGTGTGTTGGTTCTTAATGCCTTCTAGGTAGTGTACCGTTAATGGGAGTTAGGTCTGGTGATTGCTTAGGTTGATTCCATTTATCAAGGGATTGGACTTGGTTACTTATGAACCTATCGTCTAGGGATAGCTCATTGTTGTTTGTGGTATGTTAGGTGCTTAGGTAGATTGGGACGAATCTCTGGTTGATTACCCTTTGTCCTCAGGAACTGCTTTACACTTGTTTACATCTTTACATTCTCTTATTTTTCTCTGTTTCATACCTTTTAGCATTCTTAGCTTCTCACGCTTTTTGTTTTGTTTATGCTTTTTAGTTCCAACATGTTTCACTTCACTTAGGACCTGTTAGTACTGTTTAGCTTGACTTAGAAGCATCCATTGCAATCTTGATTGCTAGTGCACACCCATTTGGATTGACACCTCATCTATACTACAATGATGGGGAACTGATACCTCAGAACCTAAAAAAATCCTATTATCACCATGATAACGTTGATTCTTCTTATGGAATTTGGATCATTGTTGCCTCGACGTTCCTCATCATATTTTCTGCGTGGGGGGTTCCATGTTTGCCTCCTTGGTTCAGCATGTGCGTCAGCACGGTTGGTGTTGTGATGGTAGTTATCGCGGTGGTCCCTCTAGTCCCTTGCTGGAAGATTTTCAAGTTGTCGTCACCCTTGTTTTCCTCTTTCTTTAGTATATTTTTTGAGGAACATGTCTTTTAGGTGTAAGAATTCTGCCGTGGTGTGCCCAGGTCGATTGTGGAAATCGCAAAAAGTGTTTTGGTCATCATCTCGGTTATTAGGGGTTGTTAGTGGTACTTTCGGTTCGTCAATGAGGTAGGCCGCGTTTCTCTTGCCTTTGTCATTTTAAGAATGTCCATCATAGAACTGTATGGGTTCGACATATTCCTCATTTTCCCTCGTATTGGGGGTTCTGAGATGTTTCTTCTCCATTGTTGTTTTTTCTTCCTCCATTTCGGTGAAGCAGTTGGCCCAGTGCAATGCGTTATCAAGAGTTTGGGGTTGATTCAAGAGTAGTTCCTCCCTGAATCTGGATTCGTACCATAACATGTTCCTCAGTGCGACGATAACTTGTTCGTCAGATATCACCATCATTGATACCACTTACTTATAACGTTCTATGAAATCTCTAAGTGGTTTGCGAGTCCCTGCATGAGTGATCAAAGGTTGACAGTCGAGGCTCTCTTCTTTATGAACATCGAATAATGCTTGACGAATACAATGGAAAGCTTCTGAAAGTTATCGATGGACCTTGCTTTGAGATGGGAGAACCATGTTAATGCGACTCCCTTGAGGTTTTCGACAAACAGTTGACAGAGTCTGGCATCTTTTTCTTCTGGTGCGAACTAAGCTCGTTCTATCGTGATCGTGAATGCAGTCATGTAATGGGTCAGGTCAGTGTTCCCCTATAAGGTAGAAAATTTGATCTTTGTAGTGTGTTTTTTACGGTTCTCGGTGATGCGCTTTATGAATGGTAAACTATGGGTTTCTTCGAGGACGTGCTCAATTTTGGGGGCTGAGCTTGTCGCTCGATGGACGAAGGAGCTCATATCTCGGAGTTGGGATTTCATGCTTCTTATTTCTTAGTTTTATTCCCTCAAGTCGTCGTTATCTCACTGTTTTTTCGTACCTACAGTGGAACCCATGATGGTTAAGGCGATGTAGCAATTTTTGTGACTCCTTTTCTTGGTCATCCTAGCGATGTAGCAGGAACATGTTGGTTTCCTCCTGGGTGCTAGATCCCTGATTTGAGTTCGTCTTTGAAAGGGGTTTGTTGAGGGATCTAAGAAATATGAGGATGGTGAAGGTTTCGAGGGTCTCGAAACCCTGATAATGAGGGAACGATGATGGTTTTGAGGGTCCTGGAATCATAAGAATGACGTAGAGATTACGAGGATCCTGGAACCCTTAGAATGATGTAGAGATTGTAAGGGTTATTTTTGAGGGTTCTTTTGTTGATTACACAAAGTGAGGCCATCCACAAGTCAGACGAGCTCGAATTAAGAGATTTTTAAATATTTGGTCTCACGTTTCTCTCTCTAGGATTTCTCTCTAAAATTGGCAACCTCTTTCTAAATGACCTTCGACTCTCTTTTATAATCTTCAGGGTCATCATTCTGCTACTGGGAGTTGGTACCTAGTGCGACATCCCCCTTACCCTGGGTCCACTCGTAGGTCCATTATTCTTGTTCGACGATGCTGTTCCATAGATTCTTGTTCATGTTCGGCGATCCCGATCTGGGCTTCCCTCGGGAGTTTATTGAATTTTTTGGAATAGGCTCTTAAATAAAGTTGTCATATTCTGGGTTTTGTTCATGGGTTTAGAGCCCATATCCAACATGATAAAATATGTTTAAAATTAAAACAAAAAAAGCTAACAAAATAAATTTCATAATAATAATTTCATAAATTTTAGATAGCTAGACATGTAAAGGAAGATTCAAGATGAGTCGATAGGATATTTGACAAAATCGAGATATTGGAACTTAGTCACGTTAAAACAAAATATTTATCTCCGAATCTTGATGAGAATATCTTTATGCAAGATGGAAAGGCAGCTAGAGAATTGGAAAAAAAAAAAAAAAAAATTTGGTTAAAAGCTAGAGAAAACACACTTTTTTGGAAAAAAAAACATGGCGCGAAATGGTCTTCACGAAGCAGTGAAATGATAATAGTGATCTCTCTTCTAAATACTCATATGGTCCTCCCAACAATAGGTAGTAAAAACAATATGAAGAAGCAATTTTGCATTTCTATTCAAGCCTTAACATGAATGACATTTAGAGTAGAATTTGATATGAAACATCTGCAATGCATGAGACATATAATAAAGATACACGATTGATATTTCTAGAAGAATGAGCGAAAAATAAACCACAGGTTTCCAACAATAACGATATCGCATTCCTCATGCCGAAATTAACCCTCATCTATAAAGAGTAAACATTAATAGATGTCATAATTATGCAATCTATTGACCATTGACCAGTCTTTAATTGAGTAAATCCACGCAAGGGATTTTCTTAGTTGCTATTATTATCCATTCCACTAAATATTCTATTATTAAAATACTAAAGCTAAGCAATCTCTAATTTCCCAATCCCTTCAAAAAGAAGAAAAAACTCCAACATAATAATATCAACATCACAAATCCAAAAACTTGAGTCAAGAACCAAGAAGAAGAAAAATGGAGGATTCAGGGCGTAAAGGAGACCCATTTCCAGGTTTTGCGATGAGTTTTCACAACGACGATTGCGTTTTTAAGCGATCTTTAAGTTGTCGGCTTCAAAAGCGAGCTCCTTGTCCTCTTCGATTACCACCAAGACCTCCTCCTTCTGCAAAGGCTCCTTCTTCTGTCTCCAACGTTACTGCCTTCTGTCCGAACGGCACAGATCCGATTCCTCTATTATCGCCTCTCGTCCTTCCTTCAATGCTTCAACCTAATCCTACAACCATCTCTCATTGACTCTTTCTCTTTTCTCATTTCTTAGGCTTCATTTATTTTATGTAATGACTTTCACCAATGTTCTTCAATATCTTGATTTAAATATGTTTTTGCCTCTATACAGATTCAAAGGTGATGGGATTGTCCTCTTCTAACTTTGATAAAATTAAAGATTTTTTTTTCGTGGATCAAACAAGTACCTCATTTCATAGTTAATCGGTTATAAACCAATACATAAATCTAGTGGCTGAAAAATAAGCAAAGCAACTAAAAATGTAGGGAGGTAAACAGAAAAACTTATCAAAGCTTGCTTTGCTAAGCTACTAAAAAGGATTTTGAAAATGTTTAATGCGAACAACAAATCCATGTCAACTTCACAATTCACGTCGAATTGTGGCATTAAACACCATTCCAAAACTTCAAATTGCTCCGGAATGAGCTTCCAAGTTTCTACCAATCTCGTAGAGATTTTTACATCTGAAAGCAATTCCTTTATGGCAAATGATAAGACTTATTGGCTTTTGAGCCAAGAGAAAAACATCTCTTGAGGAGATGGATGTTTGTGGCAATATTCTCTCCTCCAAGAAGGAGAATGATGAAAAATATTTTTTGCTGCTTTGGCCAAAAAAAGTTTGATCAGAAAAAAATCTGTAAAAAAGAGTCTAAAGGACTAGTATTATCAACCTACAACACAATCAAGTATATAACTAATTGTAGGATGTGGGATGCACCCCACATTCCCAATAGGCTAAAAGTCCATCTAAGAAGGTCTAGGAACAAGGAGTGAAGCTCACGACGAGGTCGACGGCGATGCCGAAACAACAATATGCTTACTATCTACTATCAGGTGGAATAGTGACCTACAGACCACGTCGCCGTTCTAGCGCGCTGCAGGTTCAAATGCCTTAAGGCTTGCTAGATCTGATATTAACTTGAGAAAATTGTCCATGTTTTATTCAATGCTCTTATTTCATCCATCTTGTAGCCATCAAATCTTTGTTTCATGTATATTCAGTTTGTTAACGTTTTTTTTTTTGTAATCACATACCAAAGCCTTCCATACACCAGATGCAATTGTCTCTTGCATCACCTAATAGATTCTTAGTTTTTTCTTCTCATTTTCTTCTGTTAAAGGATCCATCTATATCCTTAGGATCACTATCCTCTCATGTTTCCCCATTGGACGGTGCTTAAGGTTCTTTGATGAAAGAATCTAATCCTTGAAGTTCTAACTGCATTATCATCTTGAATTTCCATAAACCAAAATCTTCTTTGCCATAAAATTTCTCAATCTCAAATATGCCTTGTGTAGATTCCATGCTTGATTGATATGTATTATCTTTTTTTTTTGGTGTGCAGAATATCACCAAGACTCAACTTCTACCAGCAAGACAAATCCAAAGAGAAATTTGATGTATTCAACACCACAACAATAAGCCTAGTTGTTGTACCAACTTAATCTCACGGGTAAAAGCTCACCCGTGATCAGTACCCGTGAACAGTAACCATTAAGAAAAAACACTTCCACTTTCTTTCCAATCCTCTTTGCCTTAAGTTTATTGAATCTGCTAACCTACGCTCTAATACCACTTGTTAGAATTTTCGTTTGCTAGATTCAATCTTAAACTATGCAAAAAATAAAAGACACATAAATTTAACGAGTTTTGGACCTCTAACCGGTACTTATCGTGTGGAACTCTTTCCCAAAAAATCCACTAGAATCATAGAAAAGTGTTATAACACTAATTGATTTGTTCTCTACTCTCTGTTACATAGGTTAACCTCTCTTCTTACCAAAGATATTAAAGCAACAAGAAGACTTTAGGTTAATCGACAATTTTTTGCTAATTAACCCTAGATCATTATTTATATCTATACTAATTACTGTGGAGTTATCCAATAAAAAGGCCTTGTGTACTTTTCTCATGTTTTTCTTCTTTGTTCCTTTAAAATTGTGTAAAGCCCATAATTTTTCCATTAAAGTAATTGATCCAAAGCACAAGTTTGACTTGATTTAATGTTTGACTCGAGTCAATACACCACACCTAAATTGTATACTTTACAAAATCAATGAGAATGACATTGTTTTCTAATATGGTGACAGAGCTATTTATCTATTTCTCTCTCTGTTCCGCATAACAAACTTTTTCAACTTCAACATTCATTTCTTGCTTTCTTCTCTTGATTTGTAACTTCTCTATTCAAATCAATTTTTTCTCCATTGTTTCTTGATCTCGATTTATTTCTTTTTCTTCTATTCTCTGTTATATCTAGAATTTATCGACGTTCTTATTGAATTTTGAGTTGGAGATGATGAAAATGGGAAAGATGAACTATAACTCCAAGTATCATTGCTCTAATGATCCATCTCCTGAATCGGAAGCTACTAAATCTCTGATTAATCATGGTTCTTCAGCTGAAGGTCCTTGAATCAACTTAGTCAAATCTTCCAAGACTCGTACTAAGCCAAAAGCTAAAGATTCTTTATGTGAATATGAGGATACTCCTTTTCGTGGCAAGTTCCACCAATCAACGTATTTAGGTTACTCAGATCATTTTAAGGTATCAAACTCTCTCGATAATATCCATTATCCTTAGCGTTTCCATAGCTCATATCGTGCAGGACTAGTTCTTACTGCTGATGTATTAGATGGAACGAATTATAATATTTGGGTGATAGCTATGTCAACTAGTCTAGAGGGAAATAATAAGTTTTGATTTTGTGATAGATATATTATACAACCAGACATGAATGATCCTTACTTCAAAATTTGGTGTCATTGTAATGGTATGTTAAAATCTTGGATGTTAAATAATGTCTCTAAGAAGATCTATATGAGCATATGATACACTCAGGTTTTAACCCAAATATATTCACTACAAGTGCACAACAAAAGCAGTAGTATATGAGGGATCAGATCCACAGAGACCAAGAACGTACGACTCTCAGCTTAAAATCGAATTAAACTAAGAACATATTAAAGTGATTAAAAAATAGAAATAACGATATATTGAAAACGGTTGTAAACAAATAACGAAAACGCTAGGGAATAGGGAATTTCACATGTTAAAAGTCAAGGTTAACATGCATAATTTTTTGAAAATAGTTCCCAACTCAAAAGACAACAATGGACTAATCTTCTCCCGAAGTATTAGATCCCTATGTTTAAATCACTAAAGAAAAACTCCCGCCGTATTTAGATGATTTAAACATGCATTTCAATTCAGATTCGATATGTTCAATACTACCGCATGCAAAGGCACTTACTCATCTAGACTAGATCATACTTCTAAACCAAATCCCTTTGTGTTTTTAACTCTATGATCAATGAACTAGTTAGCTACTCTAATTCATGCAATAGAAACAAATCTAGACTGAGAACCTAATGATTTCAATCCATTCTATCAAACCCTCAACAATTAACTTGGTTTCCTAGCTAAAACCTAACAAGTAGACTACAAATATGATAATGAAAACATAAATCATAGAAAGAGTAAACATTGCATAATTCAAAAACCAAATTGTATATAAAACGACTCAGAGTTCATAAATCTTCTCGAATGCAAAGTAGATCCCTTCTCTATGAAAATCTCCGTAAAAACTAAGAAAAGCGATCTCTAAAATAAAACAAGCCAAAAGGCTTTTATAGTCTCAAAATAAAAGGAAAAAAACTCAATAAAGAAAACCAATAATAAGTCCCGAGGACGAATGCGTCTTTTTTCTTGAATTCATTCTTGTCCACGTGAAGGGATCGATCGATCCATTGAAGGATCGATCGATCTGTGCTTCAAAAGGGATCAATCGATCCAAATGGGATCGATCGATCTGATTTTCCGTACGTTCTCTAGGAGCTTGGATCGATCGATCCATGCTAGGATCGATCGATCTCCTCATATGTGCAAGTATGGATCGATCATGCTTCAGTCTGGATCGATCCTTCCATCTTTATTTAGTCCGTTTGCACCTGAATTCTTTTGAAAACCATCCTTTTCGCTTCAGAACGTCTCAAGCACCTAAAATCATGAAAAATGCTAAAACACAAGGAAAACACTCGTATAATGCCAAATTGTAGGTATACACACTATAAAGCATATAAACCGAGTAATATCAACTCCCCCAGACTTAGATCTTTGCTTTTCTTCAAGTAAAGCAAAACCAAATCTAGAGAAAAGGTTTGAAAACCGGACCACACAAGAACTCTCATAATCTCAGCAACCCCAAGCTCAGATATCAAAAACCAAAAGACACTAATCCTAGACAACCACTACAAATAAACTGTTTACTGCCACCTAACTAAAAACATACTTTCTACTCTAAATCCCAAATCAATCAAACTATCAAATCATTTCAACTAGTTTTCTAAATTCAATTAAATACAAATAGTGCATTCTTGCCTATGGGGTATCGATCAGTGTTGCTTAGATACCTTTTCTATCAAAGCGCCCATACCAAACAGAGCAACCATCGACTTCTGGTCCTGACCCTTTTTCCCCCTTTCTCACTTCTTTTTTTCTTTCTGCTTTTTTTTTCTTCTTTTTTTTTCCGCATTTCAGCGCTTTTAACATTCTCTTTTTCTTAAGCAGACGGTTTTTCTGGGATTGACTACGAATTTCTAGATCACGCTTTCAATCCTTTTTCTGTACCATTTTTTTATTAAAGGGAGGGAGAGAAATGATCCAAATCATACCAAAAGAACTTGTCGGTTTTACAGAGAACTGAAGAGCAAAGTACCTACCTTCAAAGTATATCCAACACCATAAGCAAGAGAGTTTAAGATCAATTTAAGTCATATCCAAATAGAGCTAGCATCAAATTATCAACAATCCAAACGAATCAGAATTTTCGAAAGTGTATAAATTAGTCAATGGGGTTCCAATCCTAAATGCAACAGTTAATCTAAGTTAGTAGTCAAGTAGAGAATGATATCAAAATCACACTAGGTTAATTGTCATTATGGATTCCGGTCATTGTTCCTTCAACTCGACCAGACTCATCTAAACCAAAACGAAAATTTTTGAAATTTTCATCAAAATAGACAAAACATCAAAATACCGTTAGTAGCATCATATACCCTCCCCCAGACTTATTTCACACCGTCCTAGTGTTAACATTAATCTAGAAAAAAGGATCAATGACCTGAAGGTCTGTCTGGAGCTGATAATGTGAAGTCCAATCAGTCCGAGGTCTGTCCTGAACTGCCTCCTCCTCTCTCTCTCCTACCAGAAGGTTCCTCCTCATCATCACTGCGATTCTGAGGTGGTCTAAAAAAGGTTGGGCATCGTATCTTGGATATCGCGCTCCACATCGTATGAACCATTCTCTGAGTCCGCTCTTTAGCATTTATAGTCCATCTAAACATCTCATAATCGGTGAAATCGGGACGTCGAGGTGGCAGGTCGAACTCGCTGAAGTACTCAGGTAGGATAGGCAAATCGTCCTCTAGACTACGGTCTCACTGGTGTCTCTGCCTCTGAGTGGGTCTCCGACATCGAGCCTGACCTCTAGGAAGTTGCGGAACATCGAGTACATGTGCAAGTGCACCAAATGCAGTGAAGGTATTTGTGGATAGGGTCATAAACCAGAAAAATTTCTATGGAGACCTTCAGTAGAAATAACTTACATGTCAGATGCTTCCCTGGCTTTTGTTGCTTGGCCTATAAACAGAGTTACCTTCGAAGGCCCCACGGATATAGCAGGTGAACAATCACTTTCTAGTACAAAGGTGGTTGCTTCAGGATCAAAAACTCCAACCAAGACATCTTCACCAAGCAGAAAAGCTAAAGAATCAGGTTCTAAATTTTCTATTCCTAAATCTCCTGTAAAGAAACAAGTACAAGTTGATCATCCATCTCCTATTAGAGGATCTAAGGTTACACATATTCATCTCTCTTATTTTTGGTATATGGCATGCACTGTTGTTGATTAGTTAAGTTATTTTGAATTTGATGTTATATGTGTGATTACTTAGATGGTAATGATTATATTCTTACACTGCATTGTTGAGATTACTGGTTTAGTAATAAGATACCTTCCTTTTGAGTTTGGAAGATCATGATTAGATTCTGATTAATTTATGAACATTACAGCGCACCATTCAGACGGATAGTACAAAGGAAAATCAGAAGTGTACAACTCAGATTGAGGGTCTAAAGGAAAATAAGAAATGCAAGCTGATGGACATTACAAGAAAGAAACGGGTCGTGGCTGAAAGATGTTGGGTTACAAACGACCCAAATAACAAAGTTAATTTTGTTCCACTAGGTCCTGAAGGAGTTAGAGTTTGGTTTGATGTTGTTAAAATCAACAGTGTTCCAGTTTGGAGGCCATCTGATGAAATAGAGTTGCTAGGGGATGCACTTGGATCATGCATTGCTTGGCCTGAAGCCAAAGTAATATTGGTATAAACTTGGTAAGTTTGAAATCTCTGTCTGGTTTTTGTAATATAAGACTTGAAAGTAGTATGGATATTATGTAATGGGTAATAATGGAACAAACTTGTATGAATATTGGGTTTTTAAATTTATGATATATTTGAATCTGTTTTTATTGCATTATTGTACTATAATCAGGTTTACAAACAAATCAACAACATATAAAATGTGTCATCAAATGTATATCAATAGCAGAACATAAAAACATTATGATATATTATAGCAATAGAACATAACACTATCGTAAATATTGGCGTATAATAGCAATATAACATAACACTATCGTGAAAGGATACATATTATAACAAAACATATAAACGCTATCGTCATTAGAGATATATTATAGCAAATAAAATAAATGCTTTCGTAAACAAAAGCATATTATAGCAATTACAAATAACGCTATCGTAAAAGGAATCATATTATAGTGCCAATTACGGTAACGCTATTTTATAATTTCACATATAATAGCACCAACAAAAAATGCTATTATAAAGCTACGATTTATGATAGCATTACACCTTAGTGCTATCAAATATAAACTCTACGATAGCGTCCACATACATAGTGTTTATGGAAACACTATGTATACCGATAATAGTGCTAATCGTGTGTTATCAATGAAAGGTTTTATTGTAGTGCTGGTGATCTTCTACTTGGTCAAGTAGAGCTTGCACACCTGTCCTCCTTCGTTCTGAAACCTATAGATCGTTGGGCTCCCGAACCACCTCATAAAGAAAAGATAAGGCCAATCAACCTGTCTTGTTTCCTTTTCTTGAGGAAACAACTTTAGTGGGATCCCAACATGATAAAAAACCAGGGTAGCTAAACTATCCATTACTTCAACCCGAGTCGGACGTCTCAACCCATCCATCTTCTGACTAGCTAAGATCTTGGCAAACACCCATGCCAAATTAACGTCATGATGAGGTCTTTCCTGGTCAATCTCATAGCACACCATCATGAAATGGCATAGTGCATAGTGGAGGAGCTCAAGCTTATGAGAACTAACCGCTGCCGACTCCGACTTACCGGAGAAAGTGTATCCCAAAATCTTCAAGGTTATACAGATCGCAGGGTTGCAAATGCCAGTAAGATTTGCGGACCTAGACTCATATCCCCGTGTGCTATCACATCCCACATGTCACTATAAGAGTAGAAGTTTGGAAACTCAGGTAGATGCCCCTCCGATCTGAACCCGAAGATGGGTCTAAACTCGACCATCGATATCCTGTAAAGATGACCAAGGCAAAAGAATTTTACCTCAGTCTCTGCGATGAAAGGATTTTGTGGATCTGAACCGGGGCTGTAGATGCGTAATGAAGCTAAGAACTGCCTCGCTAGATCGGGATACATAGGGTAAGCTTGTAAGGGAAAGGTCTCGAGACCCATCTGAGAGAAGATACCACTGACGTCCTCATCCAGTCCTAGTGCGATCGAAGCTGCATGATCTGCAAATCGAGTAGGATCTATCTGACTCTTCAAAAGAGCATTGTAAAAAACAAATTGATCCCACTTGTCAGTGAATTTCCTCTCATTCCAACTCTTATTGCTGAACCGCGCCTTTGGTCTCCGAGGCCAAGGATCCTGCTAGTACTTTGGATTGATGACCAGTTCTTCTTCTTCGTCCTCCTCTTCGTTCATGCCGCTACTAGCTACCGCTTTCCCTTTATCCTTTGCGGTTGCTCGATTCTTGGTCTGAGGTGGAGCGGTTGAGGCTGAGTGAGTTGTTTGCGGTTGAGGTTGTTTTGTAGTTCTCGAGCGTGTTGCTCGGACCGTGCCTATTGGTTGTTCATCCTCTGGAGTGGAAAGCTGATCGGGACCCCAAGACTCCATCCTGAAAAGAAACAGAACTCAAGATTCGAGTTAGTGACTTAATCAACTCATAGCAAATGAGGAAATGGTTATGCAAATGATCGAGCAATATCAACTTTAGAGTCAACAAAAATCAATTACAAAAGAAACCATTTGAGACACATTGATTGAGCAATACTAACTTAAACAATTAGCAAGAATCACATGCGTAATCTATGTAAGTTAAGACACCATCTCATTCAATCACTCCAAATAACCAAATTATGAAACATTAAGCAATGATCAAGCAGTACTAATTCCAATTAGCAAGAATCAAAATGCTTCAAAGAACCAATGACACAAGCAAATTCCAAAAATCTAAAAGCAATCCTAATGAAATTGTTAATTAGTCATTCAAATAATCCAAATTCAAGTGACATGAACATAGAAATTGCAATTAGAATCCATGAGATTGCAAACCAACAAAACTAAAAATCTAAACTCATTCCTAAATTATTATTTTAACTCATTTAAGCACAACAAACCTATGAATCATTCCTAAATTTATCAAACCCGAAACCCTACCAAAATTTCAAACCAAAAATTAAAATTCCACAATCTCAACATAACTCTGATAAAATCCATATGCATTTATCAATTAACCACAAAAGAGAGTATATAAGCACATAAATCACCTATCCCAACATTCCAATTTAACAAAACCCAAAAATCCCTACAGAACCCTAATTTTCGAACCAAAAAGAGGGAGTTAGGGTTCCATACCTTGCTTGAATCGAAATGAGAATGAGAGAATTGGATTGGGCTTGAAAACCCGAGTGGAATAGGATCAAAAATCGCATAAATTGGTTGAGAATTATTGATGGAGATAGAGCAATGGAGGTTTTGAAAACTTTTGGAGATTTTTTTTGGAGAAAAATGGAGTTTGGATCGATTTTGATATGAGGGAGAAGAAGTTTCAGTTTAAATTAAGTGAAAACCGATTTAATACCTGAAAAACCGGTTCAATTTAAGTGAAAAACCGACTTACCTGGATGAGGGATCAATCGATCACTTCTTACGTGGCTTCCTGGATTTTTCGGGTTGATCGATCTGTTTCTCTGGTGATTCCTGGACTTCGATGGATCGATCGATCCTTTTGCACGAAGATTCATGGTTCAATGGATCGATCGATCGATAGACAGATCGATCGATCTGTCATTATGTGTGAATGACATTATTCAGGGATCGATCGATCCATAGGCGGATCGATTGATCTGAACATTCGACTAGTTCCCCATTTTTTAAACTTCCTGAAATACTTTGAGCTCAAAACTAACAGTTTAAAATTAGTAATCTAAAAATTAGCCTCCCACTCAGCGCTTGTTTAACGTTAATAGCTTGATGATACTTACCTCTAAACCGAGGTTAGATCAGCTAGAGAAATCTCAGGTTCCTCCATGAGCTCTGAAGTAGCTAGATAAGGCTTAAGCCTTTGACCATTTACAATAAAATCATTAACTTGGCATTTTTTGAGCACAACTGCACGATATGGCCTTACCTCTTTGATGAAAAACGGCCCATACCACCTAGATTTCAATTTCCAAGGGAATAGTTTCAATCTAGAGTTGTAGAGTAATACATGTCGAAAGTCTCTTAGAATGATTTTCTTGTCATGTGCAGCTTTAGTCTTTTAGCTTGTATCTCTTGGAGTTTTCATATGCTATGTGGAGAATTTCTTCAATCTCACGGAGATGAATGAGACGCCTTTCTGATGCGGTCTTTATGTCGAAGTTCAGCAACTTGAAAGTCCATGCAACTTTGTGCTCCAGTTCTACAGGTAAGTGACAAGCTTTATGATATACAAGGTTAAAAGGAGTAGTACCTAAAGGGGTCTTGAATGAAGTTCAGTTAGCCCATAAAGCATCATCAAGTTTCAAAGACCAATATTTTTTAGATCCATTTACCGTTTTCTGCATGATAGATTTAATTTCCCTATTAGAAACCTATACTTGTCCACTATTCCGAGGGTGATAAGGTGTTGCGACTTTATGCTTCACCCCAAGATTCTTGAGCAATCCGTCAAAGACTCTATTGATGAAATGAGTGCCTCCATCACTGAAGACGATTCTAGGAATACCAAACCTTGGGAATATCATAGACTTAAACATTTCTAGCACAACTTTAGCATCATTAGTGGGACTAGCAATTGCTTCAACCCACTTAGACACATAATCAACATTAACTAGAATATAAAGGTTGTTACGAGAAACAGGGAAAGGACCCATGAAGTCAATTCCCAACCTCTACTTCAAGAATTAAGTTCTATGGCATCTTATTCTGCCTTGAGATGTTCCCTTGTCTTTGGCATGAATCGCAGGGAGAGATGAAGTTATGAGCATCTCTGAACATAGTGGACCACCAAAAGCCTTCTTACAATGGTACAAAACATTATGAATCTCCTCCTCATGCAGACATCTTCGGATCATACCATATTTACAAAGCTTGTAAAGGTATGGTTCATCCCTGTAGTAATGTCTGACATCCCTTAAGAACTTCTTCTTCTTGTAACCTGAAAAATCCTGTGGTTCAACGTCAGCAACTAAATAGTTAGTGAAATCGCGAAACAAAAGAGTAATCAAATAAGTCTTATGGGGTCTAGGGATAGAAATGTTCTCATCCTCTATGATGATGATAGCACAAAGGCATTCCTCTAGAAAAGAGTCATCAATGGGAACATCCTCTTCGATTGTGAGTCAAGCTCTTTCTCAGTTGTTGCATAATTGCGTTGAACTAAATCAAGAGTCCTAGAGGCATAGTAAATGACATGGAGCTACTTATCTTTCCGCTCTCCTAGAATAGCTCCTATAGGTTAATCTCTTGCATCGCACATCACTTAAAAAGGTAATTCCCAATCTGGTGGTTGGATAATTGGAGCACTTACCAAAGCTCCTTAGATCGCAAGAAAGGCGGATTGGCAATCGTCGTCCCATTTGAACTTGACATCCTTGCACAACAGCTTTGTAACAGGTCTAGAAATCTTTGAGAAGTCCTGAATGAACCTCCTATAGAAACCTGCATGACCTAAAAAGATGTGAATATCCTTGATGCATTTGGGTGCCTACAAGTTAGTCATTACCTCAATCTTAGCTTTATAAACCTCAATACCTTTCCCATAAAATTTGTGTCCTAATATGATCCCATTAGTCACCATGAAATGACACTTCTCCATGTTCAACACTAGATGTTTCTCCTCACATCTCTGAAGGACCCTGCACAAGTTAGCAGGATAGACATCAAATGAAGATCCATATAGTCAGTCATCTCCTCAATCCTCCTACAAGAATCTAACTTCCTGGTATAATTTGAAACATCATCACTAAGGGAAATAAACTCATAGTAGCATTTGTCAATGAAATATCTAAAGGATCATCAAACAAAAAGTCATCAGAAACCCCCTTAACAGCCTCTGTAATGGTATCAACCCAAAAATACTTGGCATCTAGGGATGGTTTCTTCAAAACCTCTTGTAGATTGAACTTCATCACCATATCACCGAAATGAAGATTGATCTTGCCTTTCTTCACATCAATAATAGCACCAGAAGTTGCTAAAAATGGTCTTCCCAATATAAGAGGATCCTTTGGTTCTTCTCCAAGCTCTAAGATCACAAAGTTGGTTGGCACAAAGGCTGTCCCAATCTTCGCAGGGAGATTCTCAAGAACACCAACGGGATACTACATAGAACGATCAGCTAAGAAGAGTGAGATCTTGGTACCTTTGATGTCCGTCATACCCAACCTTTTAGCCACATATAAAGGCATAAGGTTCACACTAGATCCAAAATCACAGATAGATGTAGCGAATGTGATGTCACGAATCTCTATTGATAGAACAAAGCTTCTCGGATCTCCAAGTTTCTTAGGCATGAGGTTCTATAAGATTGAACTGCATTCTTTTGTGATCATCATTGCTCCCTCTTCTAAGGTGAGATTTCTTGTGAGCATGCTTTTGACATATTTCCTTAAAGAAGGAATCATTTGACAAGCATTGGAGAACGGTAATATGACGGTCATTTCCTTGATCATCTTCTTGCACTTTGCATCCTCTAGATCTTTTCTAGACTTATTGGGTTGGACTGGATATGGAAATTTTGGTTTATAAACTTAAATTGGGACTTCAAAATTCTGGGAGATGGGATCGATCGATATCATAGGGGATCGATTGATCTCCTTGTTTTTCGTGTTCTGGACTAACGGATCGATCGATCAATCAGGGATCGATTGATCGCTATTTCCGTAACTTCCTGTTTTGGCTAGATCGATCGATCCTTGAACATGGATCGATCAGTCTGATGAATATGGGGTTTCCTGTATCAATTGCTGCCTATGCATTATCTTTAGGCTTTTTCAATTATGTATCTTTTGTATATTCATCTACTTCTTCTACCAGAACTTCACCAGTATGCTCTTTTCCTTTATTTCCAGCCAAAGATTTCCCACTTCTTAATGTGACAGCATTCACAAACTCTTTCTTGGAATTTGTATCAGAAATCTCAAAAAGGAAACTAGTTGGTCTCTTGACAACTTCATTGGTTTGAGTAATATGAGTATCCAAATGTTTGATATGAGTAGACAATGTTTCAAATTTTTGGTTAAAATAATTGTACATACTATCCATCTTGACATTAAGGTTCCTTTCAGTATGTTGGTGACCTTCCAGTATCTTTTGGAGCATGGCTTCCATCTTGTTCTCTTGCTGAATTAGTGGTGGAGGTGCTTGCTGATAAACAGGCTAAGATTGATGTTGAAAGCCGCCTAAATATTAGTTCTGAACAAAGCTCTTATTCCGATTTCCTTGAAAACCAGTTCCTCCAGTGTTTTTATTACCCCATGATAGATTTCCCTTGTTAAAACCTGGATTATATCCTTGGTTATACACTCTCTGACTTTGGCTATTGATGTAGCTCACTTTTTATTCTAAAAATTCAGGTTCTTGGAATGCAAAGCAATCTGCTTCAATCTTCTCTTCATCTTCAACAAAACTGACTTGTCTCTGATCCTGGTGATCTTCCTCTTCTATCATAGTACGGACAATGGTTGCTGTTACTCGCAACTAGATTGTCTATTAGCTGATATGCTTTATGCATTGGCTTAGTCATGAAATCTCCATTACTAGCTGTATCTAGAGAGAGTCGATACTGCGGTTCAATACCTCTGTAAAACGTATTGAGGAGATTTAGCTCAGAAAACCCATGATGAGGGCAATCCTTAAGGTACTCTCAGAATCGATCCCATGCCTCAAAAAATGACTCCACAAGACCTTGCTGAAGTTGAGATATCTTTCTTCGAAGATTATTGGTCCTAGTAGTGGTGTAAAAGTGTCCTAGAAATGTGGATTTATAGTTATCCCAAGTTTCGATGGAATTAGCAGGTAGAGATTTCAACCATTTAAGAGCCTTTTCAGCTAGTGAGTGATTGAAGAGCTTACAATGCATAAAAGTCTTTAGAGACTCCATCGAGCTGAACAGTAGTGCATATATCTTCAAAACTATCGAGGTGATCCTGGGATGCTCGGTAGGAAAACCATGGAATTGATTATGGAGAATCAGCTGAATGATTTGGAATGAGAAATTATAGTCCTGGCGTTGAGGTGGATGATGGTGAAGTGCATTCCTATTAGCAAGGAAAGCTTCAGGGTTGTTGAAGTCTCTAACTAAAACCCTGTTATGTTGAGGTGGGTGATTGAAGACCTATTCTGGTGGGTCATTCACAAGAACTAAGTTAGGTCCCAACTACTATTACCACCTATTTGTTGTCCATATGGCACTTGATTTCCTTATGCTCCTCCCCTTATCGGGTTGATAATCGCCTTGTTTACTTCTGGAGGAGGAGGTGGGTTATTTTACAAAAAGAACTCTTCAATCAAAATCCGACGAACTTGAAGTGGTTGATCGTTCATATCTTCAGGAAAGATCGGATTAGGAATGACGTTATCTCCCATTGCGTTGGAGGATTGTGCGTTTCTTCTCAATTTCTGGATTTAGCATTCTAAATTCAAGAAATATTTTTTACTGAGGCTGAGTAATTCCTCGGATTTTGTAGATCTTCGGATCATTCACTTGTAAAAAGATATCACGAATAAAGAAACGCGATGAGTACTGTAAAAAGAAAAAATTCCTAAACTAAACTCTAAAGAAAACTTAAGGGGCACAACTGGTCCCCGACAACGGTGCCAAAAACTTGATATACTCAGGTTTTAACCCAAATATATTCACTACAAGTGCACATGAAAACGCAGTAGTATATGAGGGATCGAATCCACAGAGACCAAGAACGTACGACTCTCAGTATAAAATGGAATTGAGCTAAGAACAAATAAAGTGATGGTTGTGATTAGAAAATAGAAATAATGATACATTAAAAACGATTGTAAACAAATAATGACAATTCATGTTAAAAGTCAAGGTTAACTTGCAGGATTTTCTTTGAAAATAGTTCCCAACTCAAAAGACAACAATGGATTAATCTTATACAGAAGTATTATATCCCTATGTTTAAATCTCTGAAGAAAAATTCACGCCGTATTTAGATGATTTAAACATGCATTTTAATTCAGATTCGATATGTTCATAAGCCTCTAAGAAAATACTCCCGCAAGCAAAAGAAATAACTCATCTAGACTAGATCAGACTTCTAAACCAAATCCATGTGTGGTTTTAATTCTATGATCAATGAACTAGTTATCTACTCTAATTCATGCAATAGGAAAAAATCTAGACTGAAAACCTAACAATTTCAATCCATTCTATCAAACCATCAACATTAACCTGGTTTTCCTGGGAAATTTTAAAACCTAACAAGTAGACTACTCAGACATGATAATGAAAACATAAATAATAGAAATAGTAAACATTGCAGAATTCAAAAACCAAATTGTATATAAAACGACTCAGAGTTCAGAAATCTTCTCGAATACAAAGTAGATCACTTCTCTCTGAAAAGCTCTGTAAAAACCAATAAAAGCAATCTCTAAAATAAAATAAGCAAAAGGATTTTATAGTCTCAAAATAAAATCCAATAAAGAAAAACCAATAATAAGTATTGAGGACGAATGCGTCTTTTTGCTTGAATTCATTCTTGTTCGTGTAAAGGGATTGATCGATCCATTGAAGGATCGATCGATTTGTGCTTCAAAAGGGATCAATTGATCCAAGTGGGATCAATCAATCTAATTTTCGGTAAGTTCTCTAGGAGCTTGGATTGATTAATCCATGCTAGGATCGATCGATCTCCTCATATGTGCAAGTCTAGATCGATCATGCTTTAGCCTGGATCGATCCTTCCATCGTCATTTAGTTCGTTTGCACCTTAATTCTTTTGAAAATCATCCTTTTCTCTCCAGAACGTCCCAAACACCTAAAATCCTGAAAACATGCTAAAAACACAAGGAAAAGACTCGTATATTGCCAAATAGTAGGTATAAATACCCACTATAAAGCATTAAAACCGAGTAATATCAACATCATGTACTTCAAGTATGTGTATGAAATATGGAAGGATTTTCATACTAGAATTTAAAAATCTAGTCTTCCACAACTTACAAGCTTTGTCATCAGATTCATTCATTCACAAGAAAATCTTGACATATCTTCTTATCATACACAACTTCAAACTCTCTGGGAAGAGCTAACTAGCATTCAAATGTTAGCTACTACTGTTGAAGATTTAATGGCTGAAAAAAGACTAATGAGGTTAGAGATTTTCTTATGGGATTTAATGATAGCTATGAGAGCATTCGTAGCAGAATACTCATGAAAAAAGCACTACCAACAACAATTTATGAGGTCTACAATTTTTTTGATCAAGAAGATAGTCAAAAGTCTACATAGATTGTTGATGATTTGAATCCTTATGCCTTTTAGATCCAACAGAAGGCTCCATTTAATGGTTTTGCATCAACAATCAATGGTTCTACATCATCATCTTCTGGTTTTAAGCCTAATTTCCATAAGGAAATGCCAGTTTGAACATTTTGTGTCTGTGGAGGTCATCATGGATAAGTTCTATAAAAAACATGGATATCCAACAGGTTTTGGAAACAAGAAATTTTTTGAAAAGTCTTCAACTTAGATAAATGCAGTAATCACTAAAGATCGAATATGTTTAGAAGTTGCGGATGACTTATCTCTTGATAAAATGTAGCAGATGGTTTCATTCTTGAGCAATAAGCTACAACCTCCAAGCTCCATTATCTCTCTAGAGGTTCACTCTGTCTCACTTTCTCAAGCCAATTTTTTCTCCAACCATTTCCCAACTCTTGGAACATTTTTTCCATCTATCTTATGTTCTTTTACAAGGAGTTGTTATGCCTTATGTTTGTTCCATTGATAGCAATCATTCTGCTATTAATGATTAGGTTATTGACACATGAGCCACCAATCACATCTCACATGAAAACAATCTTTTACTTTTTATAAAAAACTACCAAACACTACTATCACCTCTCTAAATAGAGTTCTTGTGAGCATTATTGGAATAGGGATAATCTGTATGGGTAGACTAGTATTGGATAATATCCTTTATATTCCCAATTCTAATTCAATCTCCTAAGTGCCGACTCTTTAACCAAAATTTTGAAATGTCATTATTTGTTTGATAATATGTCTTGTGGTGTTTAGGATCCTATGAAGGACTTAACGGTTTGGAAGGGTAACAAGTGGATAATCTTTACTTTCTGTTGGGGTAAAACGGTCACGACAAAATTGATGTCTTAAAACCATCATTAAAATGTTGCTGGCTTCATTTCGAAAACCTAACTGCATAACAACTGTATCGCGATCAACGGAATAAACCAACCATTCGAGAAATAAGAGAAGATCTCTACAGATAGGTTTCAGAACAAGAAGCAATCGCAATCTCTGGACAAACGCTTTGATTCCAGATTTTCTCATATACGAATAAACGAAAGCTCGTACGTTCAGCTCACCAATGGGCAATCTAAACCGAAAAAGTTTAGCTTGCCCATTGGCAAACTGAACGGCACATGTTCAGCTTGCCAATCGGCAAGCTGAACTTGTTGGAGAGGTGAACGGAAAATATTCAGCTCGCCAATGGTCTACCTGAACGGCAAATATTCAGCCCACCAATTGGCAAGCTGAACCACACAAGTTTAGTTGGCGAGCTGGACGACGCAATATTCGGCTCGCCTGTTGGCGAGCTGAACGACATAGTTCGTATAGCTTCAGACAAAGATCTCTATTCTCGTATCATTTCGAGTTTCCGTTGGAAATTTTCGATGAAAACCATAAGACTCATTCCTTTCGTATAAGTTATGAATTAATTGTATAAACGGTAACGGTTAGCCGAAACACAAAAGTTATCCTATATATACCATTATTTCCTAAGATTTTCAAAAGGATCATAAAAACCTTTCATATAAGATTTAATCGTATTATCGTTCTCCAAAACGGACATAAAGACGCATTCCTTTTTATTAATCATATAAAATAGTGTCTACTACCTTAAAAGCCAACGTTATCTCAACTATACGATTGACATTATTTTGCGAAATCACCATATGAAAGATTGTTTTTCCGATAAGAACCATAAAAACACCTAAACCGCAAAATGGCCCAAAGAGGCCTAAAATGCAATGACGGTCCACTTACGATTTCAAGTTCGATCCAAGTATGTTGACAGCCATAACTTACTCCGCGAGATCTAGAGAAATGGAAGAAATCTGAAAAGGAGTGTTTCCACATGTGAATAAACTCAAAAAAGAAGATTTCCATGGAAAAATCGGAGGCGAAAAAGGAAAGTTGACCAACCTTAGGCGCCTATATGAGAGAGATGAGGAGGAAGGGCGCATACACGTTCAGTTCTACCACTGAAATACTTAGGAATTAAGGTTATTTTTCCGTTCTTGTTAGCAAGTTTCGGTTGTTAGATCTAGGATACTCCAACAGTTCTTGCGGTTGAGACTACCATATGATTTTAACACGCTCATATGATTCGGAATAAGAAACCCGTTTTCCCTCTTCATATTTTTAATTTAGTATTTTTATTGTTTATCGCCGTGTTCTCGTATATGTGTGGATGCTAAAACCAACAATAAATTTTAAATGATTATCTTAATGAGGAATTCGCCGTTCTTGTCAAATCAGAAAGAAATTGCAACACAAAGTCAGGTCGAAAAGATAGAAAGAATAATATGTTGTTTTTATTGATCTTGATGAACGTTTTATACAAAGAAAAATGAGTTGACTCTTAATTCTAGCTCTAAGTGAAAAAGATCCTAATGCCTCATTTCTCTCTCTTCTTGCTTTATATCCCCCTCCACCTAGTTCGGGTTGTTCCGATCTTCTCGGGTTGTTGGGATAGCAGTCTCAATGCTTCCCCCTTATCTCGGAATTGTCATGGCCTAGTCTTCGCTTGTTCAACTTGTGCTCATCTTCTGCCCACGTCTTCTACGACTTGAGTATCCGATCACTTGCGTTCTGTGCTTAGGTAGAAATCTACTGGGTGTGTTCTTTTACGTCTTGACGCACGCCAAGCTGTTATCTAGGAATAGATACTAGTTGAGATGGAAACCTGCTGAGGGTGTTTCGACACCAACAAATTAGCCTCCAGGTCTCCCTACGACGAGCTGGGTGACCTTCAGGAATTGGTGGAAATTCACCGCGTAACATCTTTTCACATTGATCTTCATTCTTCATTTTTCATTCATCATCATATTTTTTATATGTGCATGTGTTTTCGTTTGATAATTGCGTGTGCATCTGAATCCTTCTTGCTGGGCCAGATAATTCCATTTTCTCCAAAGATTTAGCGTTAATTGAGCCGGTTTGTTATGATTTGAGTTGAGTAAATCTCAACAGTCTCGCGATCATCCTTTTATTATCACGCGGCGCGTCTTGATATTTTTGAATTTCAAAAGTGCCATGATTACACCTACAAAAAGGCGGTTTCACACACCTCGACGCAGTTACTGCCACTCTCCTCAAGTACTTCGAACCGTCTCCCACTACGCATTCAACTGTCCATTCCTTCTCTTTATTTTGCATCCTAAGGTACTGTTACTCAACTCCTTATTTCTCTTTAATTTTGCTAGGGTTTGTCATTCCCCCATTCAACTTGTTCTCTCCTGCTCTGATTTATCTCGGAATTCCTCTGGATTTTCGTCTCTTTTCATCTTTCGTTCTCTTGATTTCTCTTCCCCCTCGGTCCTTTGGCAATGTCGAGACAGTTGACGCTTCGTTCTGGGAGTAGAGGCTCATCGTCGCGTTCCGCGGTAAGTGCGAGTGTTGGAACTCCCATTGTTTCCGGCGAGAAGTCCAGGGCGTCTGCCGTTCCTTAAATAATGGATTTTTCTTCTTCTCACTCATCTCTTACATCCGTTAGAACGCTTTGGGAGCATTTTGATCTCCCAGCTGATGTCAGGTTTTTAATCCCTGATCCGGGCCAGTTTCCGGACAATCCCCCGTTGAGATTTGTGATAGTATGATTTTTCCTGGTTTTCAATTCCTATTACACTATCATGCCATTGTAATATAATAGGTGTCAAACCAAATGGGTGCAGACATTAACCATTCTAAATGCAAATGGAACTACTAATTCAAGCCAAGCGAGAAAATGGGGGTTTTTTTTATCTAACAAGCCCTAAACAAACAAAAGATGTAGAAAATAAACAAGAAATGAAAGATGACATGCATAAAAGAAAACTAAGGAAAACAGCAAGTGAAGTAAAAACAGGGAAGAAAATGAGGGTAAACTGCAATCAAAAGGGGAAACAGTTCTTGAGGACAAAGGTTATTGACTGGAGATCCTTCTTGATTTCCCTAAGTGCCTAATATACCTCAAACAATGAGCTAATCCCTAGACAACATATTCATATGCAACCAAGTCCAATCTCCTATTTAATGGTCTCAAGCAAAGCAATCACCAGACCTAACTCTCGTTAACGGTACACTACTAAGCAGGCATGAGCAACCAATCTACTAAAGCCAATAAGCACCCTAAACATCTAATCTCTTAGGCTAGGATATGCGAATCTCTGAAATCACTATGTTCAGGCATTTCATCAGACACCTTTTGAGTGCGGAAATGCCCAAGTTCAGATTTCAATTGATCAGAAGGAAACCAGCATGAAGAACAGTGAAACAGAAGGGATCTAAAGACAAACAACTTAGGCATCTAAGAAAAACAGGAAATCAACATTAGTCTACCCCATCCTCAGGAACCTAGGGAACCTACTCACTACACATGGTGGGTATGAAAACAGGGAAACAAGAAAACAAAAATACTAAGCAGAACATCATGATCAAAAGTCAAGGTATGAAGATTAGCAAGAGCACTAAGCTGAAAACGTGATGAAGAAAACTAAAACCCTAAGACGCAGAAGATGAAGATGATTCAGGCGAGAGAGAGCGGCTTTGAACTGAGTTTCGATATGCTCGAGGTTTCTATGTATATAAAAAGGGGCACGAAGGGCAGCCTCTGGTACCCAGCCAATAAACCAAATCAAGGGTTTGCGATCGGCCAAGCCCCCAAGGATAAAACGGATTGGAACAGTTTTATTTTTTTTCTTGAAATCAACCATCTTTCTTTTGGGACTACGAGTCCAAGCGATTTACAGTCTCGGTGGACTAAGGAGATTGGTGTGGATCCCTTATCCCTTTCCCTTGAAATCGAATCTTACGCCTTTTTCCTTGTTTGACGAACTGGCCTTTTCTGGATGTATTTATTCTTTTTATGTTGGTTGATTTTTGGGCCTTTTTGGCTGATCAGGTTCCTTTTTATTTCTCATTTTGGTATTTTTCAGCCCCTCATCTGACCCAGGTCGAGGATCCATCTGCTGAATACCTGAGAAATTGGAAGCTCCTTGGGAAGAATCGACTAAAAAATTGGAATACATTTGACGGGGAGAGAGTATCTCGCAATTGGCTGCCACTGGAGCCGCTATCAGAAATGTCCTCAAGTAAGCACTTTACTTAGGTTTTATTTTGTTATATTTGAGCCAAATGGTGTCTGATGTGTGGTTTGCTGCAGGTGTTCCGTCTCAGTATCCATGTGTCTCTATGAAGAATCCCATACCGTATCGCAAAGCTCGTAGGTGGAAAAACTCTCAAGGGGCTCCCAGCTCGGCTGGGTTCAGTACTTCTCAAGAGACCAAGACCCCTAAGGATCAATCTCCCATGGATATAGATCCCATTGATGTCTCTGACTCATCCCTCGGCGATTAGCATCGGGAGAAAACTGCTGGCTCTAGTAAGAAATCATCTTGCCTTCCTCCGATCTGTCGTAGCACTCGCCACCTTGACGCCCCTCGGAAAAAGGGCTCGCATTCATGAGACGTCCCCAATTGGTGCCCATGACCATGGTGGGTTTGCGTTCAGCTTTTCCAAGCCCAACCAGTCTTCCATGGTGGAAGAGGGGGACCTCTGCGCGGAGCTAATGTCTAAGCTCCGCTTAGGTGGTCCCAAAGTCTATGATCACATGTTGCTCTCTGTTACGATGGAATATGCTGACTGGGCTCGCTCCCATGCTGAGGTATAGTTGTTGTAATCCACATTTCAGTCTTCTTTTGTTTCGCGATTTGGGAATCGGCTCCCGTTTTGATTGATGTGTGACTCATTTTTCCAGACTGCGGCTTTGGCTAACCGACTGGTAGGGGTTTTGGATTACGAGCTGAGGAGAGCGAAAAAGAACTCTGGGATCGAACTGGTTGGGGACGCAACTGCGATGGCTGATAAATCTATTGTCGAGCTAAAAACTATGGTGAGGCAGGTTGAGATGCTTACAGATGAAAAAGGTAGGTTGGGGGCTGAGGTAGCCGAGTTGGAAGATATGAGGAAGAAGGACGTGGAGAGGTTGAGTGCGGAGGTTGCTCGTCATGACAAAGCTAAGAAAGATTTGAAGAAAGAGGTGGCCTCCATGGCTAAGGAGCTGGCGACCCTCATGAGGGATATGGATGATCAGATGGAACAGAAGCTCAAAGAGAAATAAGAGTAGATGACGACACCGTTTGTCAAGAAGATGGATCGGGTGAAAGGGAAGGTGGCCAATGAAAGAGTGTATCAAGAGAAGCTTATGCAGGTGGAACAAATTAAGTACAATCTAGAGATGATCAGGCTGTTGAGAGAGGGGGAGACCACGCTGGAGACTGAGCAGAAAGATTTGGAGAACGACCTGGGTGGGTTTAACGGCGAGCTGGCTATGCTAGATTTCAAGGAGTTGAACATGGAAAAGCACTAGACAGCAACGCCGACCAGGTCCGACCTGAGTGAGCCCTTTGAGCCCAACCTGGCCAAAGACATTAATCCCTACAGTATGAATCTCCCATCTCTAAATCCCGTTGAAAAGGTCGTCGCTGGAGGTAATGAAGATGAGTTATGGTTGAGGATGAGGCTGAAAAAGAGGAGGTCGAGGGGCTCGATGCCGCTGTGGGCGGAGCTCTTGACAAGGCGGTCCAAGTCGCGATGTAAATCGGGGAAATTGCAGCTATTCCGAGGAAAGAAGCCCCCAAGGGGGATGAAGACGACACAGCCGGCCAAGACCCGCATGCCTAGAAACTTCTCCATCTTATCTTTTTTGCCTTTTGATTTTAAAACTCTTTTGAATATTTTGTCGTCTTTGAAATTGGTGCCGGGGGGGGGGGGGCTTTAACCCATAACGTATAATTTTTCTTTAATTTATGTTGGAGTTTCGGTTTATGCCTTTGCCTATATATTCTAAGTACCCGCTTCAGGTTGAGTTTATATTAAGACCCTTGCTAGACGTAGTGATGCGTACTAGAATTATACCGCATGGGTTTGACAGAAAATATTAATATACACTTTGTCATCAAAGGCAAATTGGTTGAAGCAACACATTTTATTCGAGGGATCGAATGTTCAAACGTAGAATGGATGTTTCAGCTGTTTGACAGCGTTTGTCATATGCTGTAATTCGTTATTGCGAGACTGGGCTCGGATTTAGCGCTTATAATGTGCTGAGGGTTGCTCAGGCTGGTACCCGCTGAGGGTGTGCGATGTAATGTACGACTGGCCAGGTCGTACAATGTGATATGTTTGATTGTTTTTGTTTTGAGTGTGGTGTTATAAAGAAAGATGTGTTTGAAAGTTTAGGAGGATGAAGACGACGCAGTCGGCCAGGACCCGCACGCCTAAGAACTCCTCCCTCTCATTTTGTTTGCCTTTAGGTTTTAAAAGTCNGAACCTATAACTTTTATTTTAATTTTATGTTGGAGTGTCGGTTTATGGCTTTGCCTATTGCTTATGAGTACCCGCTTTGGGCTGAGTTTATATCAAGATCCTTTTTAATCGTAATGATGCGTACTAGAATTATACCGCATATGTTTGACAGTAAATGTACACTTTGCCATCAAATGCGATTTGGTTGAAGCAACACATTTTATTCGAGGGATCGAACGTTCAAAAGTATAATGAGTGTTTCGGCTGTTTGACAATGTTTGTTATATGTTTTAACATGTTATTGCGAGTCTGGGCTCGGGTTTAGCGCTTATAACGTGCTGAGGGCTACTTAGGTTGATACCGGCTGGGGGGGGGGTGTGATGTATTGTACGACTGGCCAGGTCGTACAATGTGATATGTTTGATTTTTTTTTTGAGTGTTGTGCTATAACGAGGGGGTATTTAAAGGTTTATATAGTTTTACCAGAGAGAGGCAAAAGTGTAGAGCCTAGGTGGTCCTTCGCAGGTGTAGTATAGTGATCTCCCCTCGATTTCGTCGGAGTATTGGTAGATAGGATAGGCGAAAACAACAAAAACCGTAATGGATGGCAATGGATAGCTTGGTGGATTTCAGGTGTTTAATCTTGTTGGTTGGGTGAGAGATTGCACAGTGTAGGTTCTCGAGCTGGTCCATCAATATAGCGAAAAGGTGGGCTGAGTATTCAATGTGAAGGAAGAAAACATCTCCCCCATTTTTTTGAGAAAAATTCATAAAGAAGGAGAGGACGGGCTGAGTCGGAGTGTGAAGGACAAATACATCTCCCTCATTTTTTGAGAAAAATTCATAAAGAAGGAGAGGGCGGGCTGGCTCGGAGTGTGAAGGAAAATACATCTCCCCCATTTTTTGAGAAAAATTCATAAAGAAGGAGAGAGTGGGCTGGGTCGGAGTGTGAAGGACAAATACATCTCCCCCATTTTTTGAGAAAAATTTATAAAGAATGAGAGGACGGGCTGGGTCGGAGTGTGAAGGACAAATACATCTCCCCCATTTTTTGAGAAAATTTCATAAAGAAGGAGAGGGCGGGCTGGGTCGGAGTGTGAAAGACATATACATCTCCCTCATTTTTTGAGTAAAATTCATAAAGAAGGAGAGCGTTGACGCGAATTTTAAGTTTTGAATTACAATAGCTGAATTCATGTCGAAGGAATTGCCTACATACCCCTGAGATGGGGATCAAGCCGAGATCGTAGTTCACTAATTTGAAAGGTACAAATATGCGTGGAAATAAAATGGGAAATAATTTGCTAGTCATTAACAAAAATATTTCTTCAAATGTTGAGCGTTCCAAGGATGTCGCTCTTCGTTTCCTTCTGTGTCCTCTAGTTCGTATACTCCTAGCTTGATGACCTTGAATATTTTGTATGGTCCTTTCCATTTGATGCCCAGCTTTCCTGCGTTCTTTTCAGCCCTTGCAGGGAAGACTTCCTGGAGCACGAGCTCTCCTTCGGCGAATCGTTTCTTCCTGATCTTTTTGTTGTAAAATCGTGATGCGGCATTGTGGTAATTTTTCAAACATATTGTTGCCTGGTCTCTCTTTTCATCAACGGTATCTGCTATGTCGATGAGCATCTGATCATTTTGGTCTGTGTTCTGAGGTGCCAGTTCGACTCTGAGGCTGGGAACTTTGGTTTTAGTTGGTATTACTGCCCTGGTTCCGTACACCAAAGCGAATGGTGAGTCGTTTTTTCCTCTTCTAGGTGTACTTCGATAAGACCAGAGTACTCCCTCCACTCCGACCTCGTCCATTTCCATTGGGATCGCGTCCTCTTCGACGTCCTTGAGATCTGGGTTGGCATTGTTTTCCTCGATTGAATCCTGGATGATGTAGCTAGCCTTCGCGATGGAGATGCTCGACCTATTGATGGTCTCAACTGGTATGACCCTGGTCATTTGCGGGTCCGTAGTTGAGGCCAATGCGGCTAGGGCATCGGCATGTATATTTTCGCCTCTAGGGATTTTGACTAGGTCGAAGTACGCAAATTCATTACATAGGGTTTTTACCATGCCTAAGTACGCTTCCATTCTGTCGTCCCTTGTCTCGTGTTCCCTACTGAATTGGTTTGCTACTAGCTGGGAGTCGCAATAGGCTGTCACTCGCTTAGCTCCGATTACTGTTGCCAGTCGCAACCCGGAAATTATCGCTTCGTATTCGGATTCGTTGTTTGATGACGCAAAATCCAATCGAAACAATTGCTCGACCATCTTCCCAGTTGGGGAGACCAAGTGTACACATACTCCAGAACCGTGTTTTGAGCTTGTCCCGTCTACGTATAGTGACCATTTTGCTTCATCTGGCTGTACTCCTGGATTCATCTCAGGTGGTAATTCTATTAGGAAGTCTGCCAAGACTTGAGGCGCAGGTTCGGCTCCTGAATTCTATGTCGTGCTCACTGAGCTCGACAACCCACTCTGAGAGTCTCCCCGACTGGTTTGGACTGTGCAGGATTGTTCGCAAAGGTTGGTTAGGATATACCACGATTGAGTGAGACTGGAAATAAGATCGCAATTTCCTCGCTGAATGCACCACAGCCAGGGCCAATTTCTCTATCGTCGGGTATCTGGTCTCGGCGTCGTCTAGGATTTTGCTGAGGTAGAAGATTGGCATTTGGTTTCCTAGCTCCTCGTGTACAAGAACTGAGCCGATTGCTTGGGATGCCACTGCTATGTAAAGATATAATGTCTCCCCCCTCCTGGGGCTTTGAGAGGATTGGTGGCGTCATGATGTAGTTTTTTAATTCTTTGAACGCTGATTCGCGTTTCTCGTCCCAGATAAATTTCTTGTTCCCCTTCAGGAGGTTGTAAAATGGAAGGCACTTGTCAGTGGATTTGGATATAAACCTAGTCAGGGCGGCTATGCGCCCGATTAGTCTCTGTACTTCTCTTGTGTTTTTTTGGTGATGGCATTCTCAATAGCGCGTTGATTTTTTCGGATTGGCTTCGATCGCCCTTCTTGTATCAGGTAGCCGAGGAATTCCCTTGAGGTTACTGCGAACGTGCACTTGGCTGGGTTCAGCTTCATCCTCTAGGTATTTAGTATTTGGAAATAGGTGCGCAGGTCGCCCTTGTGAGTGTCCTCGTCGGGGGATTTGACGAGCATGTTGTCTATGTAGACCTCCATTGTTTTCCCAAGCTGTTCCGAGAACATTTTGTTGACTAAGCGTTGGTAGGTTGCGCCTGCATTCTTTAGGCCAAAAGGCATTACTTTGTAACAATAGATGCCTCTGTCCGTAGTGAAAGCTGTTTTTTCCCTATCGTCGGGGTGCATGAGTATCTGGTTGTTGCCCGAGAAGGCGTCCATGAATGAGAGCAGTTTATAGCCAGATGTGGCTTCAACAAGCTGATCTATGTTTGGTAGCGGGAAATTGTCTGTGGGACACGCTTTGTTTAGGTCGGTGAAATTTATGTAAACTCTCCATTTGCCATTTTTTTCTTTACTATTACAGGGTTAGCCAGCCATTCCGTGATATTTTACCTCTGTAATTGAGCCTGCTCCTAAAAACTTTTCCACCTTGTCTCTGACTGCCTGAGCCTGCTTGGCCCCCAGTTTGCGCTTTTTCTGTTTAACCGGCTTGTAGATTGGATCCGCATTTAGCTCTTGAAACATAATGTCAGACTTATTCCTTGCATGTCCGTCATGTTCCACGCGAAGGTGTGCTTATTCTCCTTGAGGAAGGAGATCAGCTCCTCTTTCAAGCCTTTTTGAAGTTTCGACGCTATGCCGACGTAGCACTCCGGATGTCCTGGGTATATGCAGTACTGCGTCACCTCGTCAAGCTTGGATTCCTCGTATGTCGGCTCCGCAGGTGGGGTGGGCTCCCCGATCTATAGTTGCTATAAGGACTTTTCTCTGAGTTTGAGTTCGGCTAGGTAGCAAGCTCGGATTGATCTTTGTCTTCCTTTGATCGTTTTGACTCCTTCCTTAGTTGGGAATTTGACGCATTGGTGGTACGTAAACGGGACAGCCTTCATTACGTTTATCCATGGTGTCCCCAGGATTGTGTTGTATATTGCTGGTTTGTTGATTACTGTGAATTTGATCATCCTCGATACCCCAGCTGCATGCATTAATTGTTTGATAGTTCCGATTGTCATGGATGTTTTGCTGGTGAAGCCGGTCAGTGGCGCAGGTGGTCCTTCGATTTGCAAGAGGTCTATGTCCATTTTCGCCAAAGTCTCTTTGAAGATCAAATCTACCAAGCTCCCTGTATCTTTGATCACTCTTGCGATTTCGTACTCTTCAAGGATCAATTCGATGACTAGCGGATCGGCATGAGGGACGTTGAGTCTTGTTGTGTCCGTTTTTTTGAATGATATAGGTTCGCCCGTCTCCAAGGGCTTGATTTTCTATTTCTCACACGATGCCGCCTTGCGCCCGTACGCTTTAATCGTAGTTACCGAGTTTAGGCCGAACCGGTGGTTTGCCATGATCATATTAATTCGCTTTTTGAATGGTGGGGTTGGCGCCATTTGAGGTAGTTCTTCTCGGTCTCGTTTCGGAGGGTTGGCCTCTTCGGCCTGGTCTTCTACCTCTTGCTTGAGGTTGGTTACCTTTGCCTTGCCGGGTTCCACCAATTCCCCAGACTGGTATTTGCTGAAAAGAAAAGACGTGAAGCTCCTGCATTCTTCAGTGGAATGCCCATCTTGCTTGTGGTATTCACAATGCTTTTTGACGCCTCCTTGATCCTCAGGTCTTTTCCATTGATTCCAAGGTCAATTCTTGGGTTATCCTACGAAAAGCGTTTGATTACTTACCGGGGGGTTTCGCCTCGGGGTAGCGACCTGAGTCACTTGACCCTTTTCTTGGGTTCGTTTCCGCATTTTGATTAGATCTTCTTCTATCCGTGCAAACACCTTTCCTCTATGGAGTGCATCGTCGATCGTTGCTGGCGGGCTCAGTATTAGGTCCTTTATGAATTCGGATTCTCCCCATACCGCATTTTTGAGGGCGGCGATCGCAGCGTTATCGGTTACGACTACTGGTGATATCACTTCTTTGAATCTATCAATGAATTGTCAGAGGGGCTCATTTGAACCCTGGGTCATGCTCCACATATCTGCGTCTGAGATGTCCTTCTCGATGTACACTGAGTAGTACTTTAAGAACATCAGGCTCATCTGGTTGAAGCTGTGGATCGATCCTTCGAGAAGCCGTGAGAACCAGGTGAGTGCTAGTCCCTGTAGGTGTTCGCTAAAAAGCTGACAATACCCCCGCGTCCTTTTCGTGTTCATCGAATTGCGCTTGTCCGACTGCGATTCTGAAGGCAGTCATGTACGCGCTGGGATCCGTCTTTCCTTCATAGAAAGGGATTTTTATTCTTCCGGGGTTCGTATTCTCGCATTCTTTATGTGTGCGGCATACGAGCTCTAGAGTGTTTCTTCCATTAGTCGGTCAAGTTCTGGTGCTAAACTATTTATTATTGCGTTAAAGAACTATTTATTCCCCACAGTCGCCACCAATTTCTGGATGCTAAAACCTACAATGAATTTTAAATGAGAAATTCGTCGTTCTTGTCAAAACTAGAAAGAAATTGCAACACAAACTCAGGTCGAAAGATAGAAAGAATAATATGTTGTTTTTATTGATCTTGATGAACGTTTGATACAATGAAAAATGAGTTGACTCTTATTTCTAGCTCTAAGTGAAAAAGATCATAATGCCTCATTTCTCTCTCTTCTTGCTCTATATCCCCCTCCACCTAGTTCGGGTTGTTCCGATCTTCTCGGGTTGTTGGGATTGAGATCTCTATGCTTCCCCCCCTTATCTTGGAACTGTCTCGGCCTAGTCTTCGCTTGTTCAACTTGTTCTCACCTTCTACCCAGGTCGTCTACGACTTGAGTATCCGATCACTTGCGTTCTGTTCTTAGGTAGAAACCTACTGGGTGTGTTCTTTTACAACTTGACGCACGCCAAGCTGTTATCTAGGAAGCGATACTAGTTGAGATGGAAACCTGCTGAGGGGGTTTCGACACCAACAATATGTTTGGCTTAGAAGGAATCCCGGACATCTGGGAAATTTAAGGTTTTCTTGAATTCCCTTAACTAACGGAAATCAACTGTGTGAATTTTGGTTCCCATAATTTTGAGCTAGAAAGAAGCGGGTACAGATCAATCTTACTCATAGGCGCAAAACAACAAGATCAGACATGGCTACTAAAACTCAAAACCACCAACCAACTCGTGATGGTGTCCCACCAAACGACAACGTTGATAACACTCCGCCAACAAACGTTACCGCAATCAATGCTAATGAGAAAACTGCGGCGTTCGAGGAGAATAAGAAGATGTTCTCGACTCTCGAAAAAAGTCGGATTAACAAGATAAGCTTAATGAGCTCTCTCGCTAAACATATCGAGACCTTAACCGTGAGAACCAGAACCATCTTTCCTCGCAGAACTACTAAACCCCACGGAAGGAGACTCAATTTTGTTACCTCGTTCGATAAAATGTAGAATGCACAAAACGAACCGCCAGAATAAAATCCCGATGAGACCACTCCTGTTGCGACGTTGAAAAATGCTGACAACCTTCCTCCTTTCAATGAAGAAACGGAAGAGAATGGAGCCGATTGAATCAACATGGAATCCAACAAATAGTCTGATACCTCAGACGAAGACTCGGATGTACACCCAAGGAAAAAAGACAACCGCTCAACCTGGAAAGGACCTCAACTCGACAAACCCATGATAGTAGAAGAAGACTAAAACATCTTCTAGGCAGAATAAGAAAAACTGGTTGAGGAGTAGGCTCCCATCATCCGTGATAAAATTCGACAGACTCCGAGGGCCACTAACGATGATCTTGATGAAATTCGCGATTTTTGCGACTATATCGCAAAAACCGGTATGGAAGTCCAAGGGGTAAAATCGCAAATTTCATCATGCTACCAGTGCGGCACCAATGATCGAACGACTCCTTGAGGAGGCACAAAAACCCCTTTTTCTGCCCGTATAACTAAGTCGCGAGTCTCTGACCCCGAGAAATTTAAATCCTCATGTATGATGAAACCACCGACCCAAAAGTTGACCTACAAACCTTTCAAATTGCGGTGGCGAGGTCCAAACATAAGGAGGGAGAGAAAGATGTAGGCTTTTGCCTCCTTTTTGTCGAACATCTCCAGGGAGCGGCTCTCGAACAATTCTCTCGACTAAAATGCAACTCCATCAGAAATTTCCGACAACGCTCTTCGGAGTTCCTCAAACAGTACTCTATATTCATGGCTAGGGAAACTTCCAAAACATAAGCGAAAATGCATCCCCAAAAGACGCTCCCTTGGAGCAGAAGTCGAAAAAGAAATTCCTCGTAACAACAAGTACGTCCATCACGAGGGAGAAGACCTTCAAGGCGCACATAATTATGCGATAAACCCATCGTACGAACATGGAAGGACATCGGGCAACACATGAACTCAGAATGTCTCTTACGACAAAAACACCTTCTGTGAGTACCACCAAATAAAAGGTCATTCCATGACGAACTATAAAGTTCTCAGAGATAGGGTGATGGCAAAACTACTCATGGGGGAAATATCGGAAGTGTCTAGCATAAAAGATATCATCAGAGGAACCGATCGATCACCTAGGTCCGATCAAGTGCCGCCAGGAAGAAATGCACGTCAGGGTACTCGAACAGAAGGACAACACGGAAGAGATTTTGAAGGAAAAAGGTAGCAACGTCAACCGTCGCTGGATAAACATGATTATCGGAGGATCGCAATACTTTCAGGACATCGTCTCCTTGATAAAAGTATACCACCGCAAAGCTGAATCAAGCGCTAACTGGCCCGCTCACCTTCTTTGCACACCCTCCGATTCGCCAAATAACATTATTACCTTCGAGGAATGTGAAGTTGTGGGAATCAACACACCACACAACGACCCCCTCGTCATCGATCTCTTCATAAGAGACCTCGAAGTGGCAAAGATCCTCATCGACATAGAAAATATTGTAAACATAATCTTCCGCGATAGGCTAAACATGATGAGAATCAATTTATCTAAAGTCACGTCCATGTCAAAACTGCTCACTGGCTTCTCTGGCACGACAACCATGACTCTTAGATGAATTTAACTCCCAGTTGTACCCAAAGAGATAAAAAAATCTTCGATTTCACGGTAGTCGACCAACCTTCCATCTACAACGTGATCATGGGAAAACTTGGATAAACTCCATGAAGGCAATCCTATCGACTGACCACTTGGGCATCAATTTCTTGAGTCCCTACGGAATATCCATAATTTGGGGATGCCAAAAATAATCGCGACTCTGCTTTCTAGCCGACCATAAACTAAGACGGGTCGCAGTGTCACCCACGATCGGACCCAAACAAGCAAATACAACACAACCACTGGCCGAAAACGCTCCAGAAAAAGCTATAAACGCTTCAAAAAAAGGCAAACCAGATTCTCCAGTTCAAGAAACGGCTCAATCCAAGGAAGGCGATCAAACTTCCAAGCCCAACATCCCAGACCAAACTGCACAACCAACTTTAGAAAAAAGTTGTCGACCCAACTATAGCCACCGAAGCTAAAACGGATGACGTAACATCTCCAAGCGAGTAGACAACTCACGATTACAAACTGAACTATGAGCCGACTTGATCCCTGAAAAGGGTACGTAGGCAACTTTTCGCAAGAAAAGTGCAGCTGTCCCCTTCTCGAAAAAGGGTGGGGGGGGGGAAGTGGGTACGTATATGAGTACTCGTATACTTCCGTATTTTAAAATATCCGCATCTTTGTACTCGATATTTTTGAAACAACACATCTTTACTTAGAAATTTTGCTATCTTCTTACATCACAAACATATTTGATTTCAAAACACCCAAGTAATAACGAAAATCATCGTATAACCCATAAACTGGAATCATATGAACAACCTTCCTTGAAAAAATACAAGTAAAAGTTTTCCTCGTTCACAAGGAAAACACGCTTTTCAACGAACCGCAAGAGCATCTCTCAAACATGGTTTAAACCTAAAACCGCCGAGTGAAAAAAAACTTCCGGAAAAAGCGAGACGTCGCAAACCTCTGAAAGTAAACTTCCAAAACTCATATAAATGCAATTACAACAAATTACAAAACTGAAACAAGCATATACTCGCTCCTATATTGAATATGTCGATTGGCCCCGATGGAAGAACTAGTCAGTTAACCTTTCGTAAGTTAGGTTTTCATACATCCGACACAAGGATAAAAGCGCTATAAAAACCAAAATTTTGGTTAGCACTTCCAAATGACTTAAAAAATATCTTTGGAGTGATGCGCGGTTCCCGATTGATGCGAGTCACATAAGCCGAGAACCTATCATAGACTCCAATATAAAGACGGATCCAGGTTGAAATCACAAACGAGACACATAAGCCGGGATAGTCACTGCACCTCCTAAAACGAGAGTAAACCTAAGTCTTGACCTAACCTAGGTCTTGCCCTAAACCCAACACATTGGTCTCTAACATCTCCAGACATAGTATCTAACCGATAGTAGATTCCTAAATTTGTCTCATCACTCACGTCCTACGTCCTCATAACTCAAAAATTATATTCTTCAAAAAACATGCATCGAAAACGGATAAGCGAATGTATAGGTAATCAGAGAAAGGGATACGAAGTGACTACTCGTAATCTTGTCTCAATAACTAACTATATATTTATATAACAAAATTTACAAAAACCGCAAGAAAACAAGGATTCAGGGCCACCGACGGTCAATCCCGCTAAACTAAAAATGGCTACACTTGGCCAAAATCATAAACACAATAGGGAACCTACCCTATTTACACACAAACTTATGCTCATCATGAGTTGCACTGATAATAACATGAGATCTAAATATTGTCACCTGGCAGGTTTGGATCCTGGTCCACTACTTCTTCCTCGCCATGTGCTGCAGTTCAGATTTCCTCCAAATTAGGAGAAAAGAGAATCGGAGCCCAGCACCCCCAAATTTATGCTTCGATTGGAGGGATCGAAGATTCCACATTTACGCATTTATCCATATACCTAAACATCTTGTTCATTTAGATGTTGTACGAGTAGGCAGGACGCTGAGTATCCCACAAGGCGCCCATGGAACCACGACACTCGCGGTACTCCCTGAAGGTTTGGTATGCGTGCTCTAACCGATCAAAACTGGCCGCAAATCAAGGGGGAAAATCTGCGATGATCGAAGCGACCTCACACTTACCATGTCTGATTGCAGGAAAAATCCAAGATGTTTGTTTCAGCGCCAACTCTTTCTTGCGCGGGGAGACCGCTTCAATCTCTTTCTTTAATAGGGAGTTCTCCTCCTTGAGCCTCTCAGACTTGAAATGAGCCGATCGCCCTAAGATCCTTGTCCATCGTATGGAGCCCCCCTATCGAAACCCCTTTAGAAAATTAGCAATATAAAATTTTACAAAGAAAACTAAATTGTATGAACAAGAACTAACCCCATGCACAAGCGCGGAGCCTCGAAATATTTCTTCGACCTCACGAACCCTTCTCCGATAGCAGATTGGGTCGGCCCAACGTTCGGAGGGTTAAAGAAAGAATCTCTAAAAGATGGCAGTTAAACCTGACTCAAGCTATCAAAATCCTTAAACCACACGTCATGAGACGATCTTCCTCTAGTATGGGCAGTACTACACTCGTTGGACGTAAACGACTGTATCACCGACATGTTGCTCCGAGGCACTAAGTAATAGTGGAGAAATCCTCTCTCACTCCCTGCATGAAGGAATGTCGTCAAATAATCAGCATCTAGATCTATCCCTTGCTCGTAACTCATCGAAAAGGTGTGCTGAAGACCACGCGATAAAATCTAGTTGATCGACAAACCATATTGAACTAAAAACTCGACTATAACTCTTGGAATGGGAAACCATAGTCGGCAAGATATCAGATGCACCTTGTAGTAAGTGAACCAGCTGCAAGGCAGAGAACTAGCTTATGCCCCATGCTTAGGCGAGCGGAACAACACATCATCCAGGAACTCTATAGAATTCTTGGATAGTAGTTAGAAAAGACACCCTACAATCTCTCGGACTGTTGGTGTCCTTGGCGAACTTGGCCTTGACGGACATCATGACTCAGGAGGTGGAGCCACCATGCCACATGTGGCCCTTCGATACGCTTTCACTTCCTCTGAGTCGATCAAATGTTTTAAAAACCCAATCTTTGGATCAACACCGCCACTCTGAACCCGTATACTTTTGGGCATGAAGATAGACGGTGAAATATTCGTGGAAACTCCCATTTCGGAATTCATAATGAAATTAAGAATACAACAAAGGAATAAGAGATAAAGAGAATTTCTACCTTTTAAAATCTCTTGGAAAAGTGAATGTATGATGTTTGAAAAGTTACGTCTCACATTTATAAAGATGTTTTTACTATTCACCTTTGGACTTTGAAACAATCAATTCCACCTAACTTATCTAACCTATATCTCGAAAGAACATCTAGACGATTCTAATGAGTTAGGGGCTAGCTGTTGGGGGCAAAAAATGCCACGCACAAGTTCAGCTTGCCCATCGGCAAGTCAAACGGCACATGTTTAGCTCGTCAATGGGCAAGCTAAACCACACAAGTTAAGCTTGCCTATTGGCAAGCTGCACGACACATGTTCAGCTTGCCAATGGGCGAGCTGAAACACACAAGTTCAGCTAACCCATTGGCAAGCTGAACGACATATGTTCAGCTCTCCAATGGGCGAGCTGGACCACGCAAAATTCAGCTTGCATGTTGGTAAGCTGATCGACACACTTCATATCGTTTTGGACAAATCATCTTTCTTCTCGTATCATTTCGAATTTCTGTTGGAATTTTGCGATGAAAACCGTAAGACTCATTCCATTGGTATAAGTTATGAATTACTTGTATAAACGGTAACGGTTAGCCCAAACACTAAAGTTATCTTATACATATAATTCTTTCCTATGATTTATGAAAGAATCGTAACAACCTTTCGTATAAGATTTAGTCGTTTATACGGTTAAATCTAATTGTTTTCGGAAATGGACATAAAGATGCGTTTTTTTATTAATCGTATAAATTGGTGACAAGTTACTTAAACACCAACGATATATCAAATATACGATTGACATTATTTTTCGAGATCTATATCGTATCACCATATGAAGGATTGTTTCTCTGATGGGAATTGTAAAAATCGCCTAAACCGCAAAACGGCCCAAAAGAAGCCTAAAACGCGATAACGGCCCACTTATGATGGAAGATATGGAAGAAATGGAAGAAATCTAAAAAAGGAATGTTTCTGAAAGAGAATAAACTCGAAAAGGAAGATTTTCACGTAAGAATCAGAGGCGGAAAAGGAAAGCGAACCAACCTTAGTCGCCTATATAAGAGAGATGAGGAGGAAGGGTACAATCACGTTCAATTCTACACACCAAATACTTAGAGTTTTAGGTTATTTTTCTGTTCTTGTTAACGAGCTGCGACTCAATTAGGTGTATCAGTCTCCATTGTTAGATCTAGGATACTCACCAACGCCTATTATGGTCGAGGCTATCATATGATTGTTAGCACGTTCATACAATTCGGAATAAGATACCCTTTTTCCCTCTTCATATTTTTAATTTCGTATTTTTATTGTTTATCGTCGTATTTTGATCTCGTATACGTTTGGCTTAGCAGAAATCCAGGACCTCTGGGAAAGTTAAGCTTTTCTTGACTTCCTTATTAGCTTCTCTTGATAAACAAAAATAACCTTCCACTTATACTGAGGAAAAGAAACACAAGGAGTCGTGTGGAGCTATGAATGTTGAGATGATTGCTTTAGAAAGAACTAATACATGGGTGATATGTTCTTTACTCGATGATAAAGTTGCAATAGGTTGTAAATGGGTGAATAAGATCAAATATCTTCCTAATGGTAGTGTTGAGAGATTTAAGGAAAGACTGGTTGCCAAAGGGTATAAGCAAAAGGAGGGTATTGATTATAATTAGGCATTTCTCTAGTTATCAAATCAACTACTATTAAACTCCTTCTTGCTATATCCGGCAGATTTAATCTTTCTTTGAAATAACTAGACATTTCAAATGCCTTCCTTAATGATGATCTTGATGAAGCTTTCTCTAGGTTATGCTTTTAGTAAAAGGGACCATTTGCCAAAGAATTTTGTTTGTAAACTCAAGATTTCTCTGTATGGTTTAAAATAAGCATCTAGGCAATGATTTCTAAAATTTTCAACAACACTTATTCGGCTGGGTTTGACTCAATCTTTCTCACATCATACTTGTTTTCTAAAAAAAACTGATGTCATATAGTGTGTTTTGGTCTATGTGGATGTCATTGTTATTATCAACAATGATGATGCATAGCTTGATTCACTTAAGACAAGGCCGACTTCTCATTTCAAGCTTCGGGATCTTGGTCCTATGAAGTATTTTTTGGGTTTGGAATTGGCAAGATTTGCAAAAAGAATTCATGTTTTTCAGCGTATTTCTTGCTAAAACATGTCTTTTTGGTTGCAAACCCTCACCAGTTCCAATGGATCCAAATCTCAAATTTTTAAAGGATTCTGGTGGGGAGTTAGTTGTTTAATTGGTAAGCTGATGTATATGTAGCTCACACAGCCATATATAACCTTTGCGGTCAAAAGATGAGTCAGTTTTCAAGTGCTCTATGTCAAGCTCATCAACTTGCAGTCCACAAAGTGCTTCAGTACATCAAGGGTACAATTGGTCTTGGTCTCTTTTACTCATCTTCTATTGACTTGCAGATTCAAGCATTTGCAGATGCAGACTGGGCTTTATGCTTGGATACCAGATTCCACTTCTGGTAATTGTATCTTTCTTAGTTTTCCTGTCATTTTTAGGAAGTCAAAGAAATAACAGGTGGTGCCTAAGTCATATGTTGAAGCAGAGTATAAGAGTATGTTTGTCGTAACATATGAGTTGGTATGACTTACTTCCTTTCTTGTTGAGCTTCATATTAAACTTGATAAGCCTACTTTGATGTTTTGTGATAATAGTGCGACTATTCACATTGCACAAAAGTCGATTTTTCATGAAAGAACCAAACATATATAATTAGATTTCCATATCATGCGTGAGAGATTAGTTGCAAGTTTGTTCAAGTTGTTTCATGTCAAATCAGAATATCAACTAGCTGATCCTTTTACAATGGTTTGTAGCTGACATAGTTCAAGAATCTCTTTAACAAGATGGGTCTTCTCAACATCTTTGTCCCATTTTGAGGGAGACATTGTATATAGTTTTATCGATTCTTATAAGTCTTGTAATCTAATATTATAAATTAGTTTAGTTTTAGCTTTATATGTCTTTGGTTAAGGCTTTGGTTTAGACCTGTTATTAAATTGTATATAAACTTCTTCCAATAGTATATTTTACCAAATTAATGAAAAAGCGATTATTTTACTAATATGGAAGCATACAAAATAATTGTTCAGTAAGACTATCATCCCCATATCACCTAACCATACACATTAGACCATCCCAGACATGGTTAGTCATAAATTAGAATAAGAATGATACCTGTCAAATATTTAATAAGTCAAAAGTATTCTCATGCCACCGTTCTACCATAAATTGCAATAACTTCAAAAATAAATTTGTAGTTAACAATCTTTTTTCTTAACAAAATGGCATTATAAGTATAAAATATCATCAGTGATTATATTTGAATCATAGTTGTATCATATTTTCTCCACGTTAAATAACAAAATGTGCTAAATCAGAAATTTTCATATGTTTAGAAAAGTTTGAATATACATTAAAGCTGTAACCAATAAGAGTTGCAAAGTTGTTTTCGTCATCCACCATAACGACCTCGGCTAACGTGCGCACGACCCCAACACCTGGTAAACAGCTATCATGCGCGCGTATTCTTTCTCGTTAGCTGACCTGTATACAACCCGCGCATTTTAGTATATCATTCGTGGCTCCTTGGAACCCCCAAAAATTCAAGTTCGTTGACGAACGAAGGATCTCTGTTTTATTCATCTACAACTATTCCAAACAGACTCCTGCATATTTTCTTCATCGGTAAGTATTTTCTTTCACGATCTTATTTTACCTAGAACTCTTTGTCTTCTCTGTTTCAACTAAACTCGTCCTTGTTGAATTTTGATCTTTTCTTGTAAAGTTTGAATCTTTGCCAATAGTTGTAGGTTGATCACTTTGAATGATGAGTCTTTCAATTATTGTAGCAACATAAGACTGATTTAGTTGACTTCTCATTGCACAAGTTTATACTTACAAACTCACAATGTAATCTTTTTTAGATCAGTCATAGCCAGACCAAAATTGGAGGATATGTATAACCACGGTGAAGAGGAGGAAGAGATAGATGGGATGTGGACAAAACTAGAGATAGAGTCAGCTTATACTTCTGAAAAGCTGTTGAACTTGCATGTTCTACTTATGCACCTTTTGGCTAGAGACAATGATCTAGCAGGAATGGGGACTCTTGATTTCTCTACAGCATCCTTTGAAAAAGCTTTGACATTTGATCTGTTATGCGGTATATTGGAGTCTGAGTTAAAGGAGGTTGATGAGGTGTTAAATGAGCTTGAAGCTCAAATCGTTGAAACTTCTTATAAGTTATCTACTTGTAAACACCCAAATTATATCATTACCAAAGGCAAGTTGGGTGAATCATCAGAATCCTTGAAGCAGTCTAGGGGACAAGTCTCAGAGATCACTTTGCAACTAGTCCAACTCCAAAGAACACTTCATTATATTAGAAATGGAACAAGTAAGACACTTATGATATATGGTTTTTTTGTTATCCACAACGGACCGGCCTAGAAACTCAAACTCCATACATAGAAGAAAATGCAGAGTTGACACAACCACCACTTGGCGATTTGATCCTTCTTACTTGTGATATATGGTTAGTTTAAAAGTTTTATGCTTTGGATCTCTTTGACAGGTGAAAATGAGGGATCAGGAAACCATCAAGATTTAAGGCAGAAATATGCAGTGAGGCCATCAGATTTAAGGCATAAAAATACACTGAGGATGCTGGAGAAGTCATTGTCAAGAGAGCTAGAGCTTGAGAAGAAGCTAATGGAATATCAACAAAATGAGGAAGAACTCAAACTGAAGCTACATTACACAGAGGAGGTATCTTATAGGATGGAAGACGCATCAGAGTTTATATGGGCACGGTTTTTAGAGGCAGAAAATTCTTCAGAAGTGTTTATGAATATTTCAAAGGAACTTGTTAGTCGTCTTCAGATTATCAAGTTTGGTCAGAATGGTTTAAACCAGAGGGAAGCTCATCTTAAGTCTAAGCTTGAAGATTGCAATGTACAGCTTGAAGCTAAAGATTTTGTTGTGCAAAAGCTTGAGGGAATAATTGCAGAAAATAGAGAGATGGTTTCAGAGGTACTGAGTTTGTGGGAACATGTGAAGTTAGCTGAAGAAAGATTGAAAAATACAGAGATTGATTTGAAAAGTGCTAATGAATCTAAACTAGAGATTCTGTTACATCTTGCTGAAATCGAAAATGCGAATGAGTCGGTTAAAGAAAGCCTTTTCGAGGCTGAAAGTAGAGCTGAGGATGGAGAAAATAAGATTAATGAACTAAGTGATGCAAATCTTGAACTTATTGAGGAACTAAATTTTCTTAAAAATGCTGATGATAAGAAGACAAAGAAGGTGGACTTGCTTGAGAAGAAAGTTAGGGAATTAGAAGTTCAATTACAAAAATCCAAGGTATCTTCAGAAGCAAGTCAAGAACAGCAGAATATGTTGTATTCAGCTATATGGGATATGGAGACTTTAATCGAAGATCTCAAGTCTAGAGCCTCCAAAGCTGAGAGTAGAATGGAGATAGTCGAGGAGCAATCCATTATGGTTTCTACTGCTAACTCTTTATTAAACAAAGAAGTGACCTTTTTGAGGCAAAGAATTAAAACTTTGGAAGCATCATTGGATGTAGCTAACCTTGAAAAGCAGAGAAATGCCCAAGAAATAACTTTGAGGAACAAGCTTTTGATGGATATGGTGATGCAATTATCCACTGAAAGGGAACGTATACAAGAACAGGTACTTTGGTCTATTTGCCTAATTGTTTTCTCTCTTCGGAATTGAAATGAATATAATTTTAGTTCGGTTCGGCACTTGGTTTTTCGCTTTGGTTTTCGTTTTTAAAAGTCTTTCTCAGTTTGAAAATCTTAAATATATTTAAGTTCGGTTAAATTTTGGCTAATTTTTAGTTAGTTTCTATTAATTCGGTTTATTAGGTTAAGTTTAGCAAATTCGATTCGGTTCGGTTAATGTAATATAAAACAAAATTGTTCGGTTAAACCGAACCAAACCAAAAATCGAACTAAAATTAATAATCTACCAAACCGAATTAACCAAATAAACCGGATATCGGTTTGGTTTGGTTAAAATGCCCCCACCTTAAAAAAAAAAAAAAAACACAACAACTAACCGTTATTAATTCTTGATTTATAATGTGTTTTCGCAGCTATATTCATTGGTAAAGGAAAACGAAAAACTTAGAGTGAATCAATGCTTTATGAGATGAGAAGGGCAAGCAACTTGAGATGCATACCAGTTTTGGCTGTAGCATAAATGCTATTTCTTTCATTCTTTTCTTTGGCTTTTGTTAAAAGGATAACAAATATTCTCTTTGAAAATCACTTTGTACATTGGTGTTGTAAATACTCCGTATCTCTTGTATTTATGTAATGTAAAAGCATCTAAACTGTTGGTTTATTTATTTCACTGTACAAAAACAAAATCAGTCAAATAAAGCGATTTTCTAAATTGCTAGAGTTTTCTAGTTATACTATTGTACTTTTGAAGGCCTCTTTTGATTTGTCTGCAGGCTTTTGTTTACCTTTGGGTGTATGTTTGACCCGATCTTTTAAGTTTTTTGCTTGTAACTGGTTACAACTTCAAGTCTTTCAGATGTTTTTTTTTGCTAGATCTCAAGATGGGCTTGTACAACGTATAGTCAAATAGTATCGGACTCAACTTAGTAAAACCTTTATACAAAAGATTCGTTGCCTTTTAACTTTCTTCTATAAGAGCAGACAATCGGACTTCTCTTGTTCCTCACTTACACAATCAAACTACGAGCAATGGATAAGACGTCTCTCAAGCTGTCATAGCATTTTGTAGGGCTTCTTGTTCATTTTTCTTATATGTTATTATTGCTTTGGTGTGAAGGCTCGTCTCAGGGTGATGCGAGAGAAGCAATAAAATGTGTAGGAGGGGGATGTCCTGAAGGAGATACTATAATGGAGAGTAATGCGTCTTGCCACAAAGATGTGGAATGCATCAAAATATGTCACGGGTGCAAGCTTGCTAATTTTTGTATTTCTGGACGCTGTTTCTGTATGTGTTAAATAAATTGGAAGCCACTTAATTTCTACTTATATGACAGAGTGGGACAATCTATATATATATATATATATATATATATATATATTCATTTTATAAAACAGTTCATATCAATTTAAATATAATTGATACAATTTAAATTTGATAAAATTAAGTACACAATGGGTTTCAAATATATCTTCATTTATGAAATGAAAAAGTAAATATTATATTTTGAGGAGAAAGTTTTCTTTTAAACTAATGTTGCACCGGAGATGCTTTAACAATAACTTAACTTCTGAAAATTAGCCACACAACTTTTTTACAAATGTAAGTATTTTCTCAAAAATAATTTGTAATATGGATAGTTTTAAGATAACTTCCCGGACAGAGAATTTATATCCCCCTATAAACTTTTCATATATAACACCACATAAAAAAAAAAAAATCTATATCTAATTCCACACAAAATAAAATTTGTAAATATAACCACACAAAGATGTAAATCATGGCTTATCGTTAAAGTTTTGGTTATGAGTCATGTATGAACCAAGTTTAACCATTTAAACCGAACCAAAGATATAATCTGACTGCAAAGAATTGAACTCGGAACTAAACATCTAGGTGAAAAAAATTCCCAACTTGAAGAACCCTCAAATTCAAAATTGAGGTTTTAGCTAACGAAATCGACGGTTAAAAAAGGATCCCATCGTCATTTTCCAAAGCAGATTTAGACACATTAGAACAAAAGTGCCGAACATGGATTTATTGCTCATCTCTTTTTCAACATATCATAATGTGATTCTTTTATCCTAAAAAATGGAGAATCTTAGCTCTCTCGTGTTAAGCATTCCAACTCTCTTCCAACACCTCCTGCCGGCCAAGACCTCCTCAGCCGCCCTCCTCATGCCCCAGACCCTCCGAACCCTCCCTCCCTTACTGAGTTCCCTCCTCTTACTCCTCCACCTCCAACTCAACTACTTATGCTCTCATCTCTTCTCCTACTATCGAGTCTCCTTCTCTTGACTCACACTTTGTCAACCCATAAAATGTGGTACTAGGGATGGAAGCCTACCATCACAACATACCAATTATGGTGAATAAAAAACATTTTCCCAAATTACCTAGCTTCAGAAACCCTAACCCTTTCATTGAGTCGTCTCCTATGGAAATCTCTCTGAATCGTTCTTCGAGCCTTCTCCCTCATCCTATGGCCTCAATCCTCTCCTCTAGCTCTTCTAAGCTTTAACATGAAGTTACTTTACCTCAAATGTCTTACCCAAACCCTAACATCCCCATTCCTCATCCAGAGGAAAACCCAAAGCCTCCTCCCACCTGGGCTCAAAGGTTCAAAAAAACCACAGACAAGTCACTACAAAGAATTTCTAAAAATACAATTTCAGAAAATGGAAAACGAAGAATGTTAATACATGATGATGTGTTTGAAGAAGGAGCAAAAATTCATAAGAATTTTATCTCAGCAAAATTCCTGGGAAAGCTCTCTCCCATCAATCAGATCGAAAGTGTATTGAATTTCATGTGGGGGAAAAGTACAAATCTTGACATTCATTCAATTGATGCAACAAGAACCTTATTGGTTAGGATACCAAACAATTTCGTATGTCAAAAAGTTATTGAGAAAAAGGTGTGGCACATAGGAGAATAAATGTTTTATGTTTACCCTTAGAACTCCAAAGATTCAGATTTCTCTTTAGAAGCAATACCTCTTTGGGCTCACCTTAACAGAGTTCATATCAGTTTGATGCATACCAAAGGACTAAAGTTTTTAGCAGGCTTACTAGGCGAACCTAAAGAAACGAATAAATATACCTTAAATCTGGAAAACATTGGTACAACTAACGTTTTGCTTACATGTTTGAAGGAATAAGCGTTATAGAACCCAAAACCAATTTCAGTCCAAAAGGAAAGGGATATGCATGCTAAATGATGCTTTCTAAGAGGAATAGAAGAAAAATTCTTTATACAAAAGTCACAGCTTCAATGGCTAAAGGATGGAGATAAAAATACAAGCTACTTCCATAGAGTAGGCCAAAAAAGAAACTGTTAGAATCCATGTTAGGGTCAAAAACGGTTACGACAAAATTGATGTCTTATAACTATCGATGCAAGCATTAAACTGCACCAATCCTGATTCAATGGAACAAACTAACTCTCCCACGATACTTCCGAAAGACCATAAGGATTATGATTCAGAAGGATCGAACAAAAATCGTAGAATCGCTAAGCGGTTATCTCTGCACTTTTTTTCCTTAGTCGAGAATATTTTTTCCCACCAGGTTTTCCTATCACTAAGGTTTTAATGAGGCAAGATAATCTGCTTACGTCCAATGTGGAGACCGAGACAAGCATACTCGAAATCAATGTCTTAGAAATATAAAAGACCTCGATAGATATGTTTATGGACAAACGAAAGTACATACGTTGAACAACGGACGTTCAACTCGCCCGTTTCCAAGCTGAACAATGCATGTTTAGCTCGCCAACTGACGAGCTGACTTTGTCATGAATCTCCCATCTCTCGGTTCGTATTATTCCGAGTTTTCATTAGACTTTTGCAATAAAAATCATAAAATTTGCTTAAGTCCCGAAGTAATCGTATAAACGGTTCCGGTTATCCTGAACACCGAGGTCACCATAGCCATACGACTATTTCCTACGACTTTTAGAAGAATCATGAAACCTTCTCGTATGGAGTTAATCGTATAAAACGATAATGGTTTGCCAAAACGCCAAAGATGATTTAAACTATACAATTAGAATCGTCATTCTTCAGAACGGTTATAAGGACGCGCACGTATTTACCGGTCGTATAAAACGATAAATGACTAACTTAAACATCGATGTTATCTCGCTTATACGATCGATATAATCTATCCAAAAAGTTTCGATCGTATCATCGTACGAAAGCTTGGTTCTCCGATGAGAACCATAAAATTCGTCTAAACCGTAAAACGACCCAACAAAGCCTACAACACGATAACGGCCTAAACTACCTCTCCAAACACCCTATTTTAATCCCAACAGTTGAGAGAGTTTGGAAGAATGATAGAATTCTATATTAACATGAACATGGGATAACCACTTTCAGTGCAACGCTAAAATACTTTTAAAAAGATCTCTCTAATCTAAACAAAGCTCTATTCTCAAATATCCAAGAGCGAGTGAGAACTACTAAAGCTTTTCTTACATGTTTGAAGTAATAGTCGTCACGGAACCCAAAACCAATTTCAGTCCAAAGGAAAAGGGATATGCATGCTAAATGGTGCTTTTAAGAGGAATATAAGAAAAATTATTATGCAAAAGTCAGAAGTCATAGATTCAAGGGTTGAAGGTTGGAGATCAGAATACAAGATACTTCCATAGAGAAGGCCAAGCAAGAAACTGTTAGAATGCGTGTTGGGGTCAAAAACGGTCACGACAAAATTGATGTCTCAGAACTGTCGATCCAAACATCAAACCGCACCAATCCCGATCAATGACAACAAACTAACTCAACCCACGATACTTCCAAAAGACCATAAGGAATATGCTTCGGAAGGATCAAGCAACAATCATAGAATCGTTAAGCAATTATCTCTGCACTCTTTTGTCCTTAGTCAAGAAGGTTTTTTCCCACCGGGTTTTCCTATCACTAAGGTTTTAACGAGGCAAGACAATCTGCTTACGTCCAATGTCGAGATCGAGAAAAGCATACTCAAAATCGATGTCTTAAAAATATGAAAGACCTCGACAGATACGTTTACGGACAAGAAAAAATACATACGCTGAAACCATGACGTTCAGCTCGCCAACTGGCGAGCTAAATCTCACAAGTTTATCTCGCTAGTTGGCGAGCTGAACCACACATGTTCAGCTCACCAACTGGCGAGCTGAACCTCACATGTTCAGCTCACCAGTTGGCAAGATGAACAATGCATGTTTAGCTCGCCAACTGGCGAGCTAACTTTGTCACGAACCTCTTATCTCTCGTTTCGTATCATTCTGAGTTTCTGTTGGAATTATGAAATAAAAATCGTAAAATTTGCATAAGTCCCGAAGTAATCGTATAAACGGTTCTGGTTATCCTAAATACTCAGGTCGCCTTAGTCATACAGTTCTTTCCTACGAATTGCAAAAGAATCATGAAATCTTCTTGTATGGAGTTAAACGTATAAAACGATAATGGTTTGTCGAAACGCAAAGGATTATCTTAACTATATGATTAAAATCGTCATTCTTTGGAATAGTCATAAGGACGCGCTCGTATTTACCGATCGTATAAAACGTTAAACGACTAACTTAAACATCGATGTTATCTCACTCATACGATCAATATAATATTTCTAAGACTTTTTGATCGTATCATCGTACGAAAGCTTGGTTCTCTGATGAGAACCGTAAAAATTGCCTAAACTGTAAAACGGCCCAACAAAGCATAAAACACGATAATGACCCACTTACGACTCTAGACGAGAATCAAGGCCAAGGATAATAATGGTCGAAGCTTGTCCTGCAAGCCGTGAAGAAAATGGAAGAAATGTAGAAAAAGAAGATTTCCGCAGTTAGAACAAACTAGAAAAGGAAGATTTATGTGGAGGAAAGGATGATGAAGAAGGAAGATGGCTTAATCTCGAAGCCTATATAAGAGAGATGAAGATAAGGGAAAAGATACGTTCAATTCTACACATTGAATAGTTAAGAGTTTTAGATTATTTTCCATTTTTGCTAGTGAGCTGCAACTCAATTAGGTTATTCACAGTATCCGTTGTTTGTTCTAGGGTAATCACCGACTGTTTTTACAGCTGAGGCTATCACTTGATTGTAACACGCTCACAGGATTCAAAATAATACTTTCTTTTCCCCCTGTCATACTTTAAGTTTCGTATTTCATTATTGTTTTTTGTGTTCTAATCTTTTTTACGTTTGACTCACATAAATCTGGGATCTCTGGAAAATCGGGGTTCTTTATGATTTTTCTTAACTAACGGAAATTGGACAATGCAAATTTTAGTTCCCACAGTTTGGCGCTAGAAAGAGGGGGCAAGTGATTTCTTTTATGCCAAACAACAAGTTCAGACATGACACACTGAAGGTCAAAACGACCAACCATATCGTGATGGTATTCCACCGAACGACAACGTTGAGAAAACTTCGCCAACAAACATCACTACAGTCAACGCTGATGCAAACACTGCGATGTTTGAGGAAATAAAGAAGATGTTCTCGGATCTCGAAAAAAAGTCGGAAGAACAAGATAAGCTGACAAGCTCTCTCGCAAAACATGTCGAAACCCTAACTGCAAGGACCAGAACCATCGTCCCACGCAGAACTACCAAGCTCCACGAAAGAAGACTCGACATCACGACTCTGCTTGACAGAATGCAACATGCAAAAAGGAAACATCAAGACAAAATCCCGATGAGACAACTCCTGATGCGATGCCGAAAACCGCCAACAACCTTTCGCCTTTAGATGGGGGACACGAAAGAGAACGACGCCGAGTGACTTAACTTGGAATCCAGCAAGCAGTCCAACTCTACGGATGAGGACACGGGCGTGCAACCAAGGAGAAGAAGCAAACGCTCGACCCAGAAAGAACATCAGTTCGACAAAATCATGATAGAAGAAGAAAATCTCATATAGAGCAAGAAGAATTGGCTAAGAAGCAGGCTCGAAACATATGTGATAAACGCCGACAAGTTCCAAAGGCATATCATCGCAAAGCTGAATCGAGCATCAACTGGCCCAATCACCTTCTCTTCACATATTTTGATTTGCCGAATAACACGATTACTTTCGAGGAAAGCGAAGCTGTCAGAATCGACACCCCTCATAGTGACCCTCTCGTAATCAATCTCGTCATAAGAGACATCAAGGTCGCAAGAGTCCTCGTAGACACAAGAAGTACCGTAAATTTGATCTTCCGTGATACGTTAAACAATATGGGGATCAAACTGTCCGAAGTCATGCCCATGCCAAAACCACTCACTAGTTTCTTCGACACAACAACCATGACTCTCAGATCGATTCAGCTTTCGGTCATGGCAAAAGATGTCACAAAACCGTAGAATTTGTTTTAGTCGACCATCCTGCCATCTATAACTTGATCGTCGGAACGCCTTGGATAAATTCCACGAAAGTGGTCCTATCGACTTACCACTTAGGCATTAAATTCCCGACGCCCCATGGAATATTCGTAAGCTGGAGATGTCAGAAACAAGCAAGACTTTACTTCTTAACCGAGCATAAATTAAGACCGGTCACAACGACACCAGCAATCAGACCCAAACGAGTGAAGATAACTCAGCCGTCAACAAAAAACGTTTCAAAAAAGCAGAAACCAGATTTGTTAACTCAAGAAACGGCTCAACCTGAAGAAGGCGACCACACCTCTGATCCCCACATCCTAGACAGAACAGCGCAACCAATGCCCAAAAAATTCGTCGACCTAACTGTAGCCACATAGCCAAAACGGACGACGCAACATCACCAAACGAGTAATCAAACTCATGGCAACAAACTGAACCACGAGATAGCTTGATCCTCGAAAAGGGTACCTAGGAAACTTTTTGCAAGAAAAGTGATGTCCCCCTCTCTAAAAAAGGGGGGGGGAGTGGGTACGTATACGTGTACTCGTATACTCCATATTTTAAAATATTCGCACTCGTGTACTCGATATTTTTGAAACTTATCCGCAATAACAAAACGCATTCTTTCTTAGAAATTTCCACTATCTCTTTACATCTTTAACGTATTCGACTCCATTCAAAAAACGCCTAAGTAACAACAAAAATCATCGTATAAATCTGAAACGAAAATCTTACGTACATTTCTCCTAACAAAAAATCAAACATTTTCCTCGTTCACAGGTTCAAGCATGCCCTTCAACGAACTGCATGAACATTTCTTGAACACATTCTAAAACGCAAAACCTTTTAGAAAAAGGGAGACGTCTCAAACTTCAGAACTCGTACGAATGCAGTCTACACATACTTAAAAAAAAAAACGAGCAAACACTCACTCTTGAATCAAACCCGTTGATTGGCCCCCACAAACGAACTAGTCACCTAACATTTCAAAAGATCGGTTCTCATACATCCGACACAAGGATAATGCGCTATAAAAACCAAAAATTTTGTCAACACTTTCGAACGATTTTAAAATGTCTTTGGAGAGATGCTCGGTTCATGATTATTGCGAGTCTATCACAAATCCAATATCGAAACAAAATCAGGTTGGAATTATAAATGTGATACGTAAGCCGGGATAGTTACCACACCCCCTAAAACCAAGAATAAACCTAGGTCTTGTCCTAAATCTAGCACAATGGTCTCTTAAATCTCTAGACATAGTATCAAAAATTGATATGAGATCCCTACACTTGTCTCATCATTCACACATGCAAATCCACATAACTCGGAATTAGATTTTTTCGAAAAACTCGCGTCTGAAATGGATAAGCAAAACGTAGCAACAAATCACATAATGGACTACAAATCGACTACTCATAATTTTGTCTTGACTACTAAACTATAAATTCATATAAACACAACTTACAAAAAGCCGCAGAGCAAAGCCACATACGAGTGATTTTACTAAAAACGGCCATACTCGGCCAAAATCGTAATCTAAACACGGAACATACTCCTTTTACGAACCTATGCTCAACATTGACCGGGATCATAATAACCAGAACATGATGCACCAAACCATCTTGGATCCTTATCCACCGCTTCCTCTTCATCACACGCCACAGTTCTGGCATCCTCGAAATAAGGAGAAACATGCATCGGATCCCAGCACTCCCGAACCTCCGCTTCAGTTGGAGGGATTAGAGATTTCACATCTTTATACTTGTCCAAAAACCTAGACATCTTTTTCTTCTCAACGTCATATTGGAAGTCGGATTGCGTAGTCTGAATCAAGGTGCTCACAGAACCACGACACTCGCACTGGTTCCCGATGATTTGGTGCATCAACTCCAATCGATCGAAATAGCCCTCAAAACAAGTCGAGCAATCCGCCATGATCGAAATGACCTTGCGCTTACCCTACCCGATCGCACAAAAAATCTGGGACGCATGCTTCCGTGTTAAATTTTCCATTTCTCTCATCAAGCGAGAGTTATCCTCCTCGAGTTTCTCAGCCTTGAATTGAGGCGTTCGCACCTCTTGCTCGCACACCCTGATATCCTTGTCTAACACATGGAGACCTTTTCGGAATACCCACAAAAGGTTAGCAAAAACGTCCATAAAAACAAAAAACATATAAGCAAAAACTAGCCCCCATGCACCAGGGCGAAGCCTCAGCGTACTCCTTCGACCTCACAACCCCTTCCGCAGCAAAAGGTTGAGTTGGGACATCATCGGGGAAGTCAAAGAAATCAGTCCCAAGCGACAATATTGAGATCTGACTCAGACCATTGAAGTCGTTTAAACAGACCCCGAGAGTCGATCCTTCCCTAACTTGGACAGAACTATCCACACTGAAGGTAGGGCCCTCATTCCTCTAAGATCTTTCACTATTCCTCGCAGTATGCATCTCGTACAGAATAAATCCCTCCATCGCGGTTTCTTCCTACTTTTCGACAACCTCGGGACAGGCTTGGGCGTTATGATAGGTAACATTGTTTTGAACTAGTTGCAGCGAGAAATGACCCAAGTGAAGGGCTCTGTGGGAACTGGAATTTGCACTTTCGATTTCTATTAGTTATGAAAAATAAGAGAGAACTCTAACTTTCCAGAGATCTCAAATTTCTGTGAGTCAAACGTAGAAAGATCATAGTACGAAAATAAAGAGTACGGAAATGAATTTAAGAACAAAAGAGGGCAATATGAGTCTTATTCCGAATCGGTGCGTAAACACGTTACAACAGGTGATAGCCTAAGCCACAAGAATTTCCGGCGAGTTATGCAACAGAGACTGAAAAACCTATTTGAGTCCCAGCTCACTAACAATAATGAGAAAAGTCTAAAGCCCGAAATATTTTGTGTGGAGAATAGAACGTGTCCATGCCCCAACTCTTCATATCTCTTATATAGACTTCATGGTTGATCTGTCTTCCTTTTCTGTCTTCCATTCTTTGATAGTAGGATTTTTACTAGTTCAATTCTTATTGTACTATCATCGTTATTGTAGTTCAATAGGTTATCAATCCAATCAGGTGAAGTTATTGTCCAATCTAGATGCAATCAGATCCAATTAAGTCAAGCGTAAAGATGTAGAAAGAGTAGCTAACAATCTAAACTAAGTAGAATAAGCTTGAACTAAAATAGAACATATGAACCATCATGCATAAACAAAAAGCTAAAAAGGTAAACAACAAGTTAACAAATACATAAGGTGATATAAATCAAAGAAAAACAGTTCCTAAGGATGAGGGTAATTGATCAGTGATCCTGCTTGATCAACCTAGATGTTTAACATACCTCAAGCAAGAGCTAATCCCTAGAAAATAGATTCAGGAACAATCAAATTCAATATCTTGATAAATGATCTCAAACTAAGCAATTCCAGACCTAACTCTCGTTAGCGGAACACTACCTAGCTGGCATGAAGAAACAATATATTTAAGTCAATGAACACCATAAACAACCAATCTCTTGGGTTAGGAATATTAATCTCTGAAATCTTTTGGTTCAGGCATTTCATCAAACAAATTTTGGGTGAGGAAATGCCTAAGATAAGAGTACAATTGATCAGAGAGAAATAGACATTAGGAACAATGATATATAAGGAATTGAATGATCAAGCTTAAACATCTAGGAAATTCAAGGAATCAACACCAATCTATCCCCATCCTCAGAAAACCTAGAAAACTACTCACTACTCATGATGAACACGAAATCGCAAAACCTAGAAAACATAATAACTAAGCGAATCTTCAGGATCAAGGATCAAACTCTTAAGAACAACAAGAACATAAAGATCAGAAACCCAGAAACTGATCATTAAGAACAACAAGAACAAAAATAATAGAAACCCAAAAAACAATGATCAAACCCATAAACTAATGATCAAACCTAGAAGATGAAATGAAGAACATGAATGAAAGATCAACATGCACCAGATACTCATGAAACTTAAACTAAAACAACCATAAATCAAAAGAAATCATAAACAAAAAACATGATTTATTGAAAGATATTGGTTTGATTATCCATGAACATTCAAACGCATAAATAAAGAGAAAAACCTAAAAGAAAATCATAAAATAAAGGTTAAGTTCAAATGGGGCGTGCTTAGTGTTTATATAGTGGTTTTAGGAAAAATCCTAAAACACTAAGAGACAAACGATTAAAAAATTTGCATGGTTCAGCTCGAGCTGTTGTCGAGCTGTGCTTGAGTTGGGCTTGGCCTGGGCTCCGCCTTATATCGAGTTGAGCTTGAGTTGGGCTTGGTCATGTTGGTCGAGTTGTGATAGAGTTGAAGACTTGGTCACGACTCGGTCTTCTGGGTCGAGTTTTGCTCGAGTTGAAGACTTGGTCACAGCTTGGCCAGATGGACTTGGCTTGGCTGGAAGGATCACAGCTCGAGTTGTTGGTCTTGGTTACGACTCGATCACGACTCAGCCTTAGATCGAGTTTTGCTTGGCCATCTGACCTTTTTACGACTCTATGAAGACTTGGCCACGGATCAAAGAAGAGTTGTCTCGGGCTTGGCCTTGGCTCGGTTGTATATCGAGCTTGTACTCTCGAATGGGCTGGAACATGCTTTTACTTTTGCTTCTTCAACTTGTCCATGATGTTCCGAAAGTTCACAATGTACCTAAAATATCTCAAAAATGCAATATGTATGCAATGCTAATGCGAAATTGTCCTAAACATGCATAGTTCACTTTTTTTTCCTTCTTACACATGGAGACAATCTAGGCTTTTGCCCTTTTCTTTTCTTTTGCACCCACCATACATTTTTTTTATTACAATACCCAAATCCCTTACTAGATCATACTATTTTGCTTTGTTTCCCTCTCCAAAAAAAACTCTTCACCATTTTCCTTTCTATTTTGCTTTTTCCAAACAGCAAGACACCCCAACTGGTGATCAATCAAGAAAAGTTGGAGTACTATCATCATCACTAACCGAGTTAACAGCTTTATAATATCCTCTTATCTAAGCCGTGTATAGAAACGGTTCTATCATCACCATTCCTAAATTGTTCTTTTCCTTTTCAATCATCCCAAATACCCAGAATTGACTCCCACCTAGTCCTATCTAGTTTAAAATCGGGAACTAGAACTACATGAAATTCCATTCTTTTCGGTTCTAACCTAACACTTTCTGCCAAACTCATTCCATAAAAGACCTTACACTCATTAACAGATACATGGTTTGAAAGAAAGCTAGGTTCAAGGTGGGGAAGCTACTTGGATTAGCAAGAGTGGTAGAATGGTAGAAGAAAACCCAAGTATGTATATTGTATTCATGAGTTTAAAATCCAATGCATAGACATTTAAATTATAAATCAAGTTCAAGTTCAAATAGATAGGGACAAGCATCAGATCACAACATGCTTCAATTAATAATAGATCATGAAATCATATATTCCGAGCATGGTGCAGCCTTAGTTCAAATTCAAATATGCTGCATTAGACAACAAATAACCAAGACATTGACACTATCTAATGAAGCAGCAAATTTACAAGGTTGTGAGCATCCTTGTTTCCTATGCAAGTGCAAACAACCTAACAAGCCTAAATGTAATCTAATCATGCTAATGCATATGAACACTCTATTTTTTTAAAAAATCAATTTTCAAAAAATTTTCAATTTTTTTTTGTTTTTGTATGTATTAGATGCAAACTGGAAATAAGAAAACAAGTAAACATGATTAGATACCTCATAAACTCTCCCCTGAACTTAAATTACACAGTCTCTTGTGAAAAAAAAATCCAAAGAAGAAATTAGGACCAAAACGCAATAACAAAAAGAAAATATGCTACGATATATACAATGAAAAGGTTTGACGTGGTACTGCATTCAGATTGAGTTGACGAAGGTGGCTGAAGTGGCTTAGCATCTTTGAAAGTTCAGACTCTATCACAAGGAGAGCCAATTTCTGCATTTTTCCATCCTTTTTCTTGTTCGCCATCCATCCAATGTTCCACCTATTGTCTCACCTATCAAAACAGATCAAGACATATGAGATTTATTAAGAAGATAACGAGAAACTAAAAAAAACTTTTATGTACAAAGATAGACATGGGAATTCCTCCCAAGTGAGCTTTTTTATTGTCTCTAAGCTTGACTTCTTGTTTAAACTCTAGTAACCCCGAGACGGTTCTTCAAAGAGAATCAAGGTTCCTTCACCAGGCTTGCTTCCCAAACTTATCTAACCACTATTTTTCGGTTTGGCTTGGTTGTTCACTTTCGACTCCTTATCAGGCTCTACAACAAATATGATTGTTCCATCAGGTAAAACCTCCTTGATTATGAAGTTCCCTGAGCATTTTGGGTTCACATATCTTGGACAATGCGTGAGCCTTGGGTTGAGTAGAAACACTTGATAAACACTCTTGAGGTCCATTGTCGGGGCTTGAGGCTTAAAACTATTTTAAGAAGAAGTTGTCCCGGAAGTGGGTTGTTGAGGTGGGGTGTGCTTGGGCTGGTGTTCAAGCTTAGAACCTGCGCGTGGGCTATGCTCGAGCTGGTGTTCGAGCTGAGAATTTGCTTCTCCTGAAGTGGACAGTTTTCTTACTTTAGTTGCAAGCCTCAGTTTTCTGGTTTCCTCTCATTCTGCAAAAACTCTTGCATCTGACTCTTTGACATCCCCAAATGCTTCTTTGTGCTATAAAACCTCGTTTGAGTCCTTCATCAGCTCATATTCTAATGAATCACTGCTTGGGTACCCATCTTCATGATTGTCCTCATTCATCTCCTTGATAGAGAATAGCTGACCTTGGATAGTAGGTTTCTTTTTTTTTTGTCCTTGATGTTGAGGATCATCTTTGGACCATTACCCATGTTCAACTGATGTTTCTCTTCTTGACATGGCCTTCCCAAGATCAATGGATCTTTTGGTTCCTTGTCCATATCCAAAACCATAAAGTCTGTGGGTATCTCTACACTCTCAATCTTGATAGTCAAGTTCTCCAAGAGTCCATGAGGTTTCCTAATGGATCTATCAGCCAAAATCAGAGATATGTTGGAGGTTTTATACTCATTGAACCCTATCTTCTTGGCAACAAAGAGAGGCATCAAGTTGATGGATGATCCTAAATCGCATAGTCATTTTTTGAAGGTCAATGGACGTAATGAGCATGGTAGAGTAAATGGGCCAGGATCTTATCGCTTCTCTACTATGATGGCATTGAATTCATGATTTGGTATCAACCCTCCTTGAATTTCATAATTATTCATGGACTTTTCAAAGATTGTTGGGTAATTCTCTGTTCTCTCGTTCTTGAACCTTGATGGGTATGGTAACCTCGAAATGTAAGGTGGAGGAACAAAAGATGTATCCTTCTTCTGTGAAATATATGGTTGTTCAACTGAAATTGGCTTGACTCTGGCAGCTGAGGGGGCTGTGACCACTTCAGAGAATCAGTTTTTATAGAATCTTCATTTTTAGCTCCATTTAGAATTAAACTCCCCCAAACTTGAACCTCATTTTCCTCATTGACGTGAGTAGGACAATTTGGAACAGGTATAGCTTGTACACTCCCCAAAAATATGCCATTGACTTGTGCATAGTCCTTTGGGTTCCGAATTGCTTTGCCCGGAAGTTGGCTATTTGTCTTTGGAGTATAAGCATAAGTAGAAGCAGTGATGCTCTCAAAATAGTTCATCCTTGAGGTTAAATCTTCAATTTTTGCATAGATGGCAGTGAATGAAGAGTTCATCTTGTGGTTGAGTTCATCAAACTTCTTTGATGTTTCCATTGCACCATTTGATTGACCTTGGAGAAGGTTTTGTAGCGGTGCTTCTACATTGGATTGTTGAGGTGGTTGCTGCTGTGGGACAAAACCATGAAGTGCTTGCTGCTGCTGAAAACCACCTTAAGCTTGCGGTTTAGGAACAAAGCTTAGATTTTTACCATATGGAATGAATGGCTTGTTTTGGTGTGCATAGCTTTTTTTGTAACCACCTTTGTTTTGAATGTAGCTAATCTCCTCATGATGTGCAGTCACTCCATCTTGAACTTGAAATTGCTCTTTTTCACTAACAAAGTGCACTTGTGATGTTGTGCAAGAAGGAGCTTATCCAACTTATCATTCAAAGCCTTCATTTCCTTCCTAGTTTGTCTTCAGAATCAAAACTACGCCAAGGAGTGCGATCATAGTCTTCATTGAAGTTCCCATCGAATTCTGCTAAGTTTTCTACTAGCTCCCAACCGTCATCAACAACTTGGTTCAAGAAGCTCCCATTGCTTGTTGTTTCAAGTAACATCCTGATCTTGGGGAGAGCTCCTCTATAGAGAGTACTAAGAAGTGACTCCTTGCTGAAACCATGGTGAGGAAATTGCAGTGTATACCCCTTGAACCTCTGCCAAGCTTCACAGAATGTCTCAGCACTCTTTTGTGAAAAATCAGTGATGTCGTTTTGCAACCTTGATGTTCTTGATGTAGAGAAGAACTTGACAATAAAAGCTTTCTTGCAATCATTTCAGGAGGTAATGAAATTTTGAGGTAGATCCTTCTCCTAGTCATGGGTCTTGTCACCCAAAGAGAAGAGGAAAATTTGGAGTTTAAAAGCATCCTCACTAACTCCATTTAACTTTGTAAGACCACAGAGTCTGTTAAATTCGACAAGGTGATCAAGGGGATCCTCCATTGGCAGCCTGTGAAACTTGTTCGCCTGAAACATGGTAATCAAGCTATGCTTGATTTCAAAGTTGTTGTTGATCACAGCTGGTGGAAAAATCCCATGGCGTTGAGTGTGAGTGTTTGGAGCATCTCCAACACCAATAGTTTTCCCACCAGGAGGTAAATTGTGTTCAGCCATTGGTGGAACCTATTGTTCTTCGTGAATGACCCCTAAGTTTTCCCTCTGCTCTCTTAACTGCCTTGGTAAGTTGTCGATATTGTCAAGAAATTGTAAGAGATGTTTGTTGCCTTGTGATCTAGTTTGCATACAGAATCACGTCTAGGATGAGCAACTGACTCGAGATGTGTCGACGCAGAGACTCAGATAATGCTCTATGTACCTGAAAATAAAGAGAACAAAGTGAGAAGGTATATAGAAAACAAACTTGATCTCAATAGATCCAAAATCTAGAATGTAACAACAAAACACCTGATCGGCAATGGCGCCAAATTGATAGTATGATTTTTATTAGTTCAATTTCTATTGTACCATCATCGTCATTGTAGTTCAATACGTTGTCAATCCAATCAGGTGAAGTTATTATCCAATCTAGATGCAATCAGATCCAATTAAGTCAAGCCAAAATGTTTAGAAAGAGCAGCTACGAATCAAAACTAAGTAGAACAAGCTAGAACTAAAACCTAACATATGAACCATCATACATAAACAAAAGCTAAACAAGTAAACAACAAGTTAACAAATACAGATGAGAAGATGATAGCAATCAAAGAAAAATAGTTCCTAAGGATGGGGGTAATTGATCAATGATCCTCCTTGATCAACTTAGATGTTTAACATACCTCAAGCAAGAGCTAATCCCTAAACAATAGATTCAGGAACAATCAAATTCAATCTCTTGATAAATGATCTCAAACTAAGCAATTCCAGACCTAACTCTCGTTAACGGAACACTACCTAGCAAGCATGAAGAAACAATCTAGTTATATAAACACCCCAAACAACCAATCTCTTGGGTTAGAAACGTAAATCTATGAATTCATTTGGTTCATGCATTTCATCAAACACCTTGTGGGTGAGGAAATGCCTAAGATAATATTTCAATTGATTAGAGAGAAGTAGTCTTTAGGAAAAATGAAACATAAGGAATTTACGAATGATCAAGCTTAAACATCTAGGAGATTCAAGGAATCAACACCAATCTATCCCCATCCTTAGAAACCAAGAAAACTACTCACTACTCATGATGAACACGAAATCACAAAACTCAGAAAACAGAATAACTAAGCGAATCATCAAGATCAAAGATCAAACTCTTAAGAACAACAAGAATAGAAAGTACAGAAACCCAAAAAACAATTATCAAACTAGCAACTAATGATCAAACCTAGAGGATGAATGAAGAACATGAATGAAAGACCAACATGCACCAGATATTCATGAACCTTAAACTAAAACAAGCATAAATCAAAAGAAATCATAAACAAAAACATGATTTATTGAAAGATATTGGTTTGATCATCCATGAACATTGAAAAGCATAAACAAAGAGAAAAACCTAAAAGAAGAGCATAAAATAAAGGATAAGTTAAAATGGGGGCGTGCTTAGTGTTTATATAGTGGTTTAAGAAAAACCGTAAACCACTAAAAGAAAAATGATTAAAAATTCTCATGGTTCAGCTTGAGCTTTTGTCGAGCTGTGCTCGAGTTGGGCTTGGTCACAGCACTTGGCCTGGGCTCGGCCTTAGATCGAGTTGACCTCAAGCTGGGCTTGGTCATGTTGGTCGAGTTAAAGAGTTGGTCACGGCTCAGTCTTGTTGGTCGAGTTATGCTCGATTTGAAGACTTGGTCACGACTTGGCCAGATGGACTTGGCTTGGCTAGAAGGATCACATATCGAGTTGTTGGTCTTGGTTACGACTTGATCATGGGTCAGCCTTAGATCGAGTTTTTCTTGGCCTTGAGACTTGGTTACGACTCGATGAAGACTTGGAAACGGATCGAAGAAGACTTGTCTCGAGCTTGACCTTGGCTCGATTGTATATCGAGCTTGCACTCTCGGATGGGCTGGAACGTGCTTTTACTTCGGCTTCTTCAACTTTTCCATAATGTTCCGAAAGTTCCCAAAGTACCTGAAATATCTCCAAAATGCAACATGTATGCAATGCTAATGCGAAATTGTCCTAAACATGCAAAGTTGCTAAGTAACTCTACTAATGGAACTTATTGGTAACATAACAAACCTAAAAAATGATGATAAATGCATTCCTAAAACATGTAAAATGCAGAGACATCATTCTTCTGTGGAAACGAGTGATAATTCGTCTGAATTGACACAAAACGAGAGTGTGATTCATCTCGCAAGTTGGCGAGATGAATTTTTAGATTCATCTCGCTTACTAGCGATATGAATTGCTTGCAAAGATTCATCTCGCTAGTTGGGTATTGTGTATTCGTCAAGTTTTTCCGTATTCCTTGGACATTCATTCAAAATAACCGGATCATCTTGCCTTGTTAAAACCTTATTGATAGGAAAACCCAATGGGAAAAAACCATTTTCGACTAAGGACCAAAGAGTGCAGAGACGACCGCTTAGCAGTGTGGGAACCAAGATTCCCTCTGTCAATTTCCGTTAGTTACAGAAAATCAGAACGTACTCTAACTTTCCAGAGATCCTAGATATCTAAAACAATAAAATATGAGTGCAAATTCAAGAACAAAAAGAGGGCAAAAGTGGTCTTATTCTGAATCTGCGTATGAGTGCATTAGAACATGTGATATGCCTTGGCTACGTGAGCTATTGGGAATTCTGTAATACGAACACCTAAGACTAGTAAACCTAATTGAGTCGCAGCTCGCTAACAAATGCGGACAATATTCTAAAGCCCTAAGTTTTCTTGTGCGGAGAATTTAATGTGTGCCATCTCTTCCTCCTTATCTCTCTTATATAGGCTTTATGGTTGAATTGTATTCCTTTTCGGTCTCCAATTCTTTTGTGGAAATTTCCTTTTCTTCTCCGAAAACAATCCTTTTCTGCATTCCTTCCATTTCCTTATGGCTTACGGAACAAGCTGCAACCGCCATCGTACTTGGGCCGAACTCTCACCTAGAATCATAAGTGGGCTGTGTATCGCATTTTAGGCCTCCTCGAGCGGATATGTGGTTTAGGCGATTTTATGATTCTTATCGGAGAATTAATTTTTTGTAAGACGACGCAATATAGACTTCATGACAAGTTAGTCGTTATCGTTTTGTATGATACTTTTTATCGTATAGTAGAGATAATCGTTGGCGTTTAAGTTATAGCCATTGTTGTTTTAGATGATTATCTCAACTTTTGTACGAAAAGAGATATGAGGTCCGAGACAAATCAAGCTCGCTATTGACAAGCTAAACACGCGTCGTTCAGCTTGCAAATCGGTGAGCTGAATTTGTGAGATCCAGCTCGCCAACTTGCTAGTTCAACTTGTGAGATCCAGCTCGCTAGTTGGAAAAACGTTACTTTCTCTTTACTTTCTAGTTATATGCGAGAATGGGGTCCGCGAGGTATTACGGTTGGATATTCAAGCTGCTTTTGGTCTATCACTGTTTAACACATGTTTTTGTTTTGTGTATTCGTCGATCCCTTCTGCCATTTCTGCTAGATTCGCTTGTCTTCCGAGATATCCTAGGGCGATCCACATCACTGGGATCATTTTACGCTGGAACGAGTTCGCAGGGCTGTTGCTTATCACATCGCTTGAACTTGTCCCAAAACTATTGAGGCAGAGGTGGAGACAACGATGGAAGGCTACACTCCATACGAGAACCCCCAGAAGGGAGAGGGATATATCCTCGAGAGACAAGAATGCTGCCTTTGGTGTGGGTACTTCTTCCCAAGCCGGAGAAGACTTGGTTCCCGGAGTTTGTTGAAACGATTTTTCCGATATGGGCAAGATACCGTCGTTCGGGCCAATTTCTTTGATTTCTCTGTTCCCGTGAGGGCTCCTCCTTCCGTGGAAGCAATCGAGGAGTTGAAGGAATATGTTGAGGCTTCGCTTATGATGATGGGGGGTTAGTTTTAATTTGTATGCGTGATAAACAGGATTTTATGGATTGCTATCTAGCAAGTAATCCTAGACTACTCCAATTTCGATGTAGTACTTAGGTGTCAAATCCAGTTCGAGATGCAATTAACTCACTAAATCTATTAGAATCAAGTTCAGTCTAAGCAATTCATAGTTGGTTGTGATTATCAATTTAAACGTGCATGTATTGAAAACCGACAAATGATTAAGATAAAAATATAATAAAGATTAAACGAAGAATGCAATGATAAAAAGCTAAACAAATGGGCTAAGGTAATCGACTCAGGTGATCAAACGATATCCTAGGATGCTCAATGCTAACATTAACAACTAATCCTTGGTCTAAGATTCCCATTAATAGACTAATCCACTCTCGTGGCACTAATCATTTTCCTAATCATGAGATTAATACAATCGCTTGACTAATCAACAAAGTTAAAAAACATTAAGCTCTAATATATGACAAACCACTAATATAACTAACACAATATTTTGGCTAGGCCTCATTTTGCATTCAATTTCTGGTTCGGGAATTTTATCGAGCACCTTTCGGGCGCAATTCATCATAAGATCTAAACTTGAGTGATCAATTCAACTACAACATTAAGAACATAAATTGAATGAGGATTTAAGAATTTTAAGTCCTAAACATCTAATTATACCATCTAATCACCCTAATCTACCTAGCCCATTTGCTTATTTAGAACTACTCACTATTCATGAGGAAAACACAAATTCCAAGAGTAGAATTATGTTTACCCATGAAGGAATCAAACAATGTACAAGAAATTAAACAAAGAAAACAAACAAGAAATGAAATCAAACTTCAAATTAGAATCAAAGGTTACAAAGAGAGTTTGAGAAAAACTTAGATAAAAGAAAAACTAGGTTTACAAAAGTCTTAAAACAATTTATTTTTGCCTTTTTTTATTCTCTTTATAGATCCTTGCATTCTCATAGGCTTCAAGCCTAATCTCATATTGTTCCCCAAGTTGAATCTCCCTTCTTTCCTTGGCGCTCTTGATATCGAAATTCAGCAATTTCACTGCCCACATGGCTTTATATTCCAACTCAACAGGGAGATGACAAGATTTACCATAAAGGAGATTAAATGGAGTGGTCCCCAACGAAATTTTGAAGGCGGTTCTACATGCCCATAAGGCATCATCGAGCTTGATGGACCAGTCCTTCCTTGTTTTCCCAACCGTTTTTTCCAAAATGGCCTTGATTTATCTATTAGAAACCTCCACTTGGCCACTTGTTTGAGGATGGTACGGTGTAGCTACCTTATTCTTAACCCATGTTTCTTCAACAAGCTTTCAAAGACCTTGTTGATGAAATGTGATCCACCATCGCTAATGACGACTCTTGGTATCCCGAACCTTGGAAATATGATTCTTTTAAACATCTTCAGAACAACTTTAGCATCATTGGTGGGACTTGCGAAGGCTTACACCCATTTAGAGACATAGTCCACTGCAACCAAGATGTAGCTGTTTCCATGAGAAGTCGGGAATGGTCCCATGAAGTCTATCCCCCATACATCAAAAATCTCCACCTCCATGATTGGATTTTTTGGCATTTCACTCGTTTTGCTAATGTTCCCTGTTCTTTGACAAGAATCACAACTCAAGATGAAGTTGTGAGCGTCTTTGAATATAGTCGGCCACCAAAATCTGGATTGTAGTACCTTGTATACTGTCTTGAAAGTGGCAAAGTGTCCACAATATGAAGATCCATGACAGTGTAAGAGGATTCCCTCAACTTCCTCCTCAGCTACACCCCTTCTGTAGAGCCCATCCTTATTCAGGGTGTAAAGATAGGGTTCATCCCAATAGTATCTTGTAACATCCTTAAGAAACTTCTTCTTCTGGTATCCTTCTACTCTTTACGGTTCCTTTTCACATACCAAATAGTTGACTATCATACCATGGTTCGTTCCATCCAACAACGGAAACTTCACCTAAAGTATACCCCAGATCTTCAGCGTTGTTCAACTTGTTAATCACTGGAGATATTGACATCAATAGCTCTTCAGGAAAAGAATCATCTATTGTGATCTCATCCTCAATTCTCAACCTTGATAAGTGGCCTGCTACCCCATTCTTGATGCCTTTCTTGTCCTTAATCTCTAGATCAAACTCTTGAAGGAGTAAGATCCATCGCAGAAGTCTTGGCTTAGCATCTTTCTTTGCCAACAAGTATCTCAAAGCTGTATGATAAGTATAGACGATGACTTTAGATCCAACCAAGTAGGATCTAAACTTCTCGAACGCAAAGACAATTGCAAGAAGTTCTTTTTTTGGTTGTGGCATATTCACTTGAGTGTCATCCAATGTCTTACTAGCGTAGTAAATGACATGGAGTCTCTTGTCCTTCTTCTGACCAAGAACCGCTCCAACGGCATAGTCACTTGCATCACACATAATCTGAAACGGTAAGCTCCAATCCGGTGGTTGCACTATTGGTGCACTTATCAGCTCTTGTTTGATCTTCTTGAATGCTTGAAGACATTCTTCATCAAAGTGAAAGTCTACATCCTTACACAAGAGTCTTGTCAATCGCCTAGCAACCTTAGAGAAATCTTTGATGAATCTTCTGTAGAACCTAGCATGTCCTAAGAAGCTTCTAATTCCTTTAACCGAATTTGGTGCAGCAAGATTAGTCATCACATCAATCTTACCTCTGTCAACCTTAATCTGAAATTCGATGACCCAGAACAATACCATCTCGAAGCATGAAGTGACACTTCTCCCAGTTAAGAACCAAGTGAGTCTCTTCACACCTTTTTAGTACCCTGCACAAATTAGCCAAACACACACCAAAAGAAGAACCGTATACCAAAAAATCCTCCATAAACACTTCAACTACATGCTCAATAAAATCCGAACATATGGACATCATAAAACGTTGAAATGTGGCGGGAGCATTACACAACCCAAATGGTATTCTTCTGTAAGCGAAGGTGCCGTAAGGATAGGTAAATGTGGTTTTTCTTGGTCTTGGGGATGAACCGGTATTTGAAAAAATCCAGAATACCCATCCAATAAGCAGTAATATGGGTGGTTAGCTAATCGTTCCAACATTTGGTCAATAAAGGGTAGGGGGAAGTGGTCTTTCGTAGTTGCAGTGTTGAGTTTTCGGTAGTCAATACACATTCTATGCCCGGTAATAGTTTTGGTGGGGATTAGTTCATCTTTTTCGCTTTTAACAACGGTAATACCACCCTTTTTGGAACTACATGGACCGGTGAGATCCAATTGCTGTCCGAAATTGGGTAAAGAATATTATACCCGCATCTAAGAGTTGTAAAATCTCTTTTTAACAACTTCTTTTAAGTTCGGTTTTAGCCTACGTTTGTGCTCTATGGATGACATGGATTCTTTCTCTAAATGTATTCTATGCATGCCCAAGTTCGAAGAAATCTCTTTAATATCATCTAGAGAATATCGTATTGCCTTTCTAAACTTCCTCAACTCACAAATCAATGCATCAACTTCATCAACACTTAACACATCATTGACTATGATCGGATAGGTGGAGTTAGAGCCAAGAAATACATACCGGAGACCTTTGGGTAAAGGTTTTAGTTCTACCTTAGGTGCTTTGAGCTCACTCCAATCCTCATCCAGGCTAGACTTACCATTGCTAGCTTCTCCTTCAGACTTGAGAGAATTGACGCCAAATTTCTTCATTGGAGATAAATATTCGAACTCAACTCCCTCCTCAATGGTTTTATAGGAATTGAGTCGCTCTCTAATTTCTTCTACTTCAGCTTTCATTGCCCTTCGTTCATCAGGTTGAACTATTAGAGCAAATTGTAAAGAGTCTTCTTCAGCTAACTCTTCCAGGTATTCATCAGCAAGCTCGTCCATAGTTTCTATGTAAAAGATCTGACCATCGATCGTTGGTTTCTTCATAATCTCCTTGATGTCGTATTGTTGAACGTGATATTTTCCTAAGTGTAGGCCGATCTTTCCTTTCTTCACATCGATAATGGCTCCCGCATTGGCTAAGAATAGTCTCCCAAATATGAGTGGGTCATTAGGCTCTTCCTCCATTTTTAGGACAACAAAATCCGTAGAAACTTTAGTATTCCCTAATCTCACTGGTAGATCCTCCAGCATTCCTATTGGGACTCTTACAGATCGATCGGCCAGCACCAGAGAGATCCTGCAAGGTTTAAAAGAGAAGAAACCAAAGCTTCTTAGCAATAGAATATGGCATCAAGCTTACACTAGCACCAAGATCACACAAGCATCTATCAAAAGTAAATGGTCCTAAAGCACAAGGGAGATTAAAACTCCCTGGATCTTCGAGTTTCTTTGGAGAATTTTTCTTTTGGATGATGGAACTGCACAATTTTGAGAGTATAACCATTCCTTATAAAGTCTTTAACTTTTTCTTAATTGCATCCTTCAAGAACTTGCTGTAATGAGGAACTAGCATGAAGGCATCTATAAGGGGCATAGCGATTTGCACCTCCTTCATCTCTTCTTCAAACGAGCTCTATACTTCTCCATCAACTGCTTGTTAAATTGTCCTAGGAATGGGAGCTTCGGTTCGTAAGGTGGTGGCTCAAAAACCAGCGCTTTTGGTGCAGAATCCTCGCTAGCTTCCTTTCCTTTTGAATCAACCACTTTTTGATGAGTTGGTTTTTCAACCAAAATTTCCTCATCCATTTCTTCATCATCATCCATGGAAATGATCCGCCCCCATCGTGCTTCTTATTGTCCTCGATGAGAACTATAGGAGGTAACTCCTTACCATTCCTAAGGGTGATTGCATTGATGTACTCTTTGGGGTTGGTCTCAGGTTTTCCCGGAAGTTAACCCATTGGTCTCTTTGAGCTAGAGGTGATTTGTGCAACTTGGTTGTCCAAAGCTTTTAAGTGTGAGGCCATACTTTCGATTTTAGCATGTAGATCATCGGTCTTTGCATTGATGTCCATCTTAAATACTCCAAACTCTATAGCGTTCTTCCCTTGACCTTCTAGAAGTTGTCTCAACAACTGATTCATTTGATCTTGAGCATTGGAAGAAGAAGAGCTTCCTTGAGGTGGTTGTTGAGGAACTTTCGGGTTAGAGAAACCCGGTGGCTTAGTGAAGTACTGCTGCTTTTGTTGGAAACCACCTAGATTATTAAACTGAGGCTTAGGTTGAAAACCACCTTGGTTGTGCTGCTTTGGTGGGTAGACCTGGTCTTGTGGATTAGCCACATTGGTGTTGCGGTAAGAGAGAATTGGGTGTTGTTGGTAGTTGTTGTAAACTTGGTTGTAGCCTTAGTTACCAACATAAGCCAACTCCTCTTGAGAGACTTCTTGTTGAGGTTGGTAGTCCTCTTGAGTGTCGCGGACAAAGTTGACTGTTCCTTGATGAGATAGTATGAACTTGTCTAACTTGTCTTCGAGCGATTTTAAGTCTTTCTTGTAGCTACCGTCGCTGCTGGTCTCTCTGAAAGTCCGGTCATAATCGTCCCCGTAATTATTGTTACTCTTGGCAAGATTCTCCACAAGTTTCAGTCCATCTTCTTCAGTCTGATTAAAGAAATTGCCTTGGCTTGCAGTGTCAAGCATCATCCTGTATTTCGGAGCTAGACTGCGATAGATATTGCTGAGTAGACTCTCTCCAGAGAAACCATGATGCGGGCACTGGAGTGTGTAGCCCTTGAAGCGTTCCCAGGCTTCACCAAAGGATTCAGTTCCTCTTTGCACAAACCCGAATATCTCATTTCAGATTCTTGAAGTTCTTGAGGTGGAGAAGAACTTGGTTAGAAATTCCTTTTTACAAGCATCCCAAGTTTCCACTGAAGTAGTTGGAATGTTCTTTTCCCAAGAATGAGCTCGTTCTCCCAAGGTGAAGGAAAACAGTCTGACCTTGAAGGCACCTTCTGTCACTCCATTTATCTTGACAGTGCTGCACAACATGTCAAAATTGTCCAGATGGTCAAAAGGGTCTTCATTTGTAGACCGTTGAACTTTGAGTTCTGAACCATTGTGATGAGACTGAACTTGATTTCGAATTATTGTTGGCAATCGCTGGTGATTTAATCCTTGTACGGTGAGTTATCCATCTCTAATTCCAAGCGTCGAATGTGGGCTGGACGTTCTTGATTATGATGTTCTCTTGCGTTCTGACGTTCAAGCGCTCGAATATCCTCGACTATCGGGGTTAGATCAGTGGTTCCTCTACTTCTCAGGTGCATACACCTGAAGATGCACAAACAAGAAAGGTAGATAAGTTAGCAAAGTAAAGAAAATTGGGCTTAATCCCAAACAAATTCAAAGAACTAATTGTCAATTGAAATCCGTAAATAGCAACGTTGCCAATTTGATAAACAAGATTTTATGGATTCCTATCTAGCAAGTAATCCTAGACTACTCCAATGTCGATGTAGTATATAGGTGGCAAATCCAGTTTGGGATGCAATTAACTCACTAATTCTATTAGAATCAAGTTCAGTCTAAGCAATTCATAGTTGGTTGTGATTATCAATTTAAACGTGCATGTATTGAAAACCGACAAATGATTAAGATAAAAATATAATAAAGATTAAACAAAGAATGCAATGATAAAAAGCTAAACAAACGGGCTAAGATAATCGACTCGGATGATCAAACAATATCCTAAGATGCTCAATGCTAACATTAACAGCTAATCCTTGGTCTAAGATTCCCATTAATAGACTAATCCACTCTCGTGGCGCTAATCCTTTTCCTAATCATGCGATTAATACAATCTCTTGACTAATAAACAAAGTTAAGAAACATTAAGCTCTAATCTATGACAAACCACTAAACGAACTAACACAATCTCTTGTCTAGGCCTCATTTAGCATTCAATTTCTTGGTCGGGAATTTTATCGAGTACCTTTTGGGTGCAATTCATCCTATGATCTAAACTTGAGTGATCAATTCAACTATAGCATTAAGAACATAAATTGAAAAAATATTTAAGAATTTTAAGTCCTAAACATCTAATTCTACCATCTAATCACCCTAATCTACCTAGCCCATTTGCTTATTTAGAACTACTCACTATTCATGAGGAAAACACAAATTCCAAGAGTAGAATTATGTTTACCCATGAAGGAATCAAACAAAATACAAGAAATTAAACAAAGAAAACAAACAAGAAATGAAATCAAACTTCAAATTAGAATCAAAATTTTACAGTGAGAGTTTGAGAAAAACTTAGATAAAAGAAAAACTAGGTTTACAAAAAGTCTTTAAACAGTTTATTTTTGCCTTTTTTCTTCGATATCGGCCGGATTGGCCGGTACAAGTGGCCAGTACAAAACCATTGAAATCGGTATCGGTTGGGATCAACCGGTACAAACTGGTCGATACATGTGTATCGGACCATGTGTACCGGCTGATCATGCCCGAAATGCTTTACTTGATTTCAATATCGGTTTGTTTCAACCGCTACACCTCAACCGATATTAGTATATCGGTTGGATCATACCGGTATCCCTCTTCAGATCTTGTATCGGCCTAGTAAACCGATACAAATGGCCGATACTTTTGTCTTGGTTCTTTTCTCTTGCTCCTTTTGATCCTTTTTCCTTCGTTTTAACTCCAATTAAGCTCCATACACCTTAGGCTCCTGAAATATGTAATAGAATGCAAAATGCAACCTAAACTAGTCTTAATGCAAGTGAAACTAACTAATATGAGAACCAAATCAAAGCCTAAATTGGTTAAAAACACAATACATCAATGTGAGCGCCCTTGCTAACCTTTCGTGGGTGCTTTGGTAGGGTCTCCATGTGATGCATGAGCCTCTTAAGGCACATGAGCGTGGGATGCGAACGGTCCAACTCAAAGCTAATAAACCCAGGTTGAAAACTCCCGTTTGAATGGGAAGATGGAGGAGATGGCGCAGAGGCATGCATCCAAAATTCGTTGCGCAGCCAGGTAGGGTAATCCCAAAGTTGCTTCGATCATGGCAAACCTTTCAGCTCGTTTTGAGGGTTGCTTTTCCCGACTGGAGCAAACGCTCCAAATTGTTAGAGATTGGCGTGAGAGTCGCGATTCTGTGGGTGCCTTTTATCAGAGCACGCAACCCAACTTTTAGTAAGAAGTTGAAATGAGGATGATGTTTGGGTTTATGGATCAGTATGAGGACGCGACGTCCTTAATCCCTCCGATTGAAGCGGAGGCGCCGATTACCGTTTCTCCAGATTTTGAGGATGTTATAACCGTGGCGTATGTTAAAGAGGAAGCGGTGGATCAGGACCCGCGACGATTTGGTGTATTATGTTCTAGTGATTATGATCCCGATCGGCGTTGAGTGTGGATTCGTGTAAGGGAGTGTGTTCCCAATTGTGATTTTTAGCCGAGTGTGGCCTTTTTTAGTAGGGTTGACCATACATGGATTTGTAAACCTGCCGCTTCGCGGATTTTTGTAATTTGAATATATATGAATGTCTGGTTTATCAAAAACAAAATTACGAGTAGTAAGTTTGTATACCGTTTTCTGATCTATCGCTTTGTTTAGCTTATCCATTTTTGATGCTGGTTTTTCAAAGAATCTAATCGATGAGTTACGCGGATTTGCGTGTTTGAGCGATGAGACAAGTTTAGGGATCTCGTATCAATCTTCGATACTATGTCTAGATATTTTAGAGACCAGTGTGCTAGGTTTAGGGCAAGACGTAGGTTTAATCTCCGTTTATGTATTCCAGCTTATGTATCTTGTTTATGATTTTAACCTGATTCCGTTTTGATATTGGAGTATGTGATAGTTTTGCACCAATCGGAAACCGAGCATCTCTCTGAAGACAATTTATTATTCGTTCGGAAGTGTTGACCAAAATTTTTGTTTTGATAGCCGAGAACCAATCTCATGAAAGCTTGGGTAACTAGTTCGTCCATCTGGTTTAAGAGTCTACGTAGACTATGTTCGTATGAATTTAGAAGATTGTTTTCGAAAGTTCATGACATCTCGCTTTTTCCGAAAGTTCTTTTTTCGTTTGAAGGTTTTGTGTTTTATAATGTGTTCGAGAAATGTTCCCGTGATTTTTCAAAGGGCACATTTTCCCTTGCGAGCGAGGGGAGTGTTCAAGTTTTCGTAAGAATTTGTGAAAAAATCTTAAGTCAAAAGCGTTTCTCTTATTGTAGAAAAGTTTCAAAAATATCGGGTACAAGAATACAGATATTTTAAATATGGGAGTATGCATGTTTGTGTATGCGCACCCTTTTTGGGGATCAAGCCGTCTCGTAGTTCAGTTTGTTGTCGTGAGTTAGACTACTCGCTTGGCAATGTTGCGTCATCCGTTTTAGTCACAGTGGCTTCAGTTGGGTTGACAATTTTCCCGGGCGTTGTTTGCACCGCTTGGTCTGGGATGTTGGTATCTGAGGCGTGGTTGCCCTCTTCATATTGAGCCATTTCTCGACCAGATGAATCTAGTTTGAAGAAACCATCTTTATATGCAAAGTGTTTTTGGGTTGATTACATTGCAGAGGCCGTTGAGGGAGTTTCTGACGAATTTTTGTTTGATGATCCTTTAGATTGCATTGACTAACACTACTAATGAGTCTATTTCCCTTAGTGATGATGTTTCAGGTTACACCAGGATGTTAGATGCTTATAGCAGGATTGAGGAGATGACCAATTATGTGGAACTAGGGGAGACAACTGCCAAGTCTCCACCTAAACCGTACCCTGCACCACTTACTGATCTATGGAGCGAGCTGGAAGCTCCAAAACTGGAACTCAAACCCCTCCCAGCAGGGCTAAGGTACGCATTTCTAGGTCCTAATTCTTAATACCCTGTGATAGTGAATGGCGACTTAAATTACGTAGAGACTACCTTATTTCTTTCTAAACTAAGAAAGTATCGTAGAGCTCTAGGTTACACCTTAGATGATATCACAGAGATTTCACCAAACTTGTGCATGCATATGATACATCTAGAAGATGAATCTAAGACTTCTATAGAACATCAGAGAATGTTCAATCCTAACCTAAAATATATTTTTAAGAAAGAGATAAGGAAACTTCTAGATGCACGAATTATTTATCCTATTTCTGATAGTAATTGGGTTTGTCCCGAAACTTCTAGCTGCAGGTCATAGGATGTGTATTGATTACAGGAAATTGAATGTTGCAACTCGCAAAGATCATTTTCCCGTACCTTTTATTGACCAGATGCTTGAGAGATTAGCTAATCACCCTAATTAATGTTTCTTAGATGGTTATTCATGTTTCGTTCATATCCCGATTCACCTAGACGATCAGGAGAAGACGACATTCACATGTCCATTTGGAATCTATGCTTATTGCAGGATGCCTTTTGGACTATGTAATGCCCCAGCTACCTTTCAGCGTTGTATAATGTCCATCTTTACTAACTTTATTGAAGACATCAGGGAAGTATTTATGGACAATTTTTCTGTCTATAGGTCTTCCTTCGATGTCTGTCTTGCTAACTTGTGCATGGTTCTTCAGAGATGCGAGGAGAAACATCTAGTGCTGAATTGGGAGAAATGCCATTTTATGGTAACTAGTGGGATCTTGTTAGGACACAAGGTTTCTGAGAAAGATATTAAGGTTGATAGAGCCAAGGTTGAGGTAATGACTATCTTGCATGCACCCAAATGAATCAAGGACATTCGCAGCTTTTTAGGTCACGCAGGCTTCTACATGAGGTTCATTCAGGACTTCTCAAAGATTACTAGACCTCTTAAAAGTTGTTATGCAAGGATCTCGAGTTTTAATGGGACGACGATTGCCAATCCGCCTTTCTAGCAATCAAAGGAGCTTTGGTAAGTGCTCTAATTCTCCAACCACCAGAATGGGAACTACCTTTCGAAGTGATATGTGATGCAAGGGATTACATGGTGGGAGATGTTTTTGGGCAATGAAAAGATAAAAAGCTATATGTCATTTATTATGCCTCTAGGACTCTTGATTTAGTGTAATGCAATTATGCATCAACCGAGAAAGAGCTTATAGTGATTGTCTTTGCTTTTGAAAAGTTCATATCCTACTTAGTGGGATCCAAAGTAGTAGTCCACACCGATCATGCAGCATTGAGGTATCTTCTTTCGGAAAAGGATGCTAAACCCAGATTACTTTGTTGGATCTTGCTTTTGCAAAAATTTGACTTAGAGATCAAAGACAAGTGAAGCATTGAGAACGGAGTTGCTGATCACCTATCCCAACTCACAGTTGAAGAAGATGTTCCCATTGATGACTCTTTTCTAGAGGAACGCAATTGTGCTATCAGCACCATGGAGGATGAGAACATTTCTATCCCTAGACCCCATAGAACTGATTTGATTACTCCATGGTTTCACGATTTTGCTAACTATTTAGTTGCTGATATTGAACCATAGGATTTTCTAGGTTACCGAAAGAAGAAGTTCTTGAAGAATGTCAGACATTACTACCGGGATGAACCATATCTTTACAAAGTTTGTAAAGCTGGTATGTTCCAAAGATGTCTACATGAGAAAGAGATTCAGAATGTTTTGTACCATTGTCATGGTTCAGATTATGCTGGCCACTTCGCTACATTCAAGATGGTTTCTAAGGTACTCAGGTTTTTGGTGGCCCACTATGTTCAGAGATGATCATAACTTCATCTCTCACTTGGATTCTTTCCAAAGACAAGGGAACATGCTAAATCAAAATGAGATGCCACATAACTTCATTCTTTAAGTAGAGGTTTTTGATGTGTGGGGGATTGACTTTATGGGTCCTTTCCCTATTTTTCATAAGAACCTTTACATTCTAGTTGTTGTTGATTATGTGTCTAAGTGGGTTAAAGCAATTTCTAGTCCCACTAATGATGCGAAAGTTGTGCTAAAAATGTTCAAGTATGTGATTTTCCCTAGGTTTGGTATTCCTAAACTCGTCACCAGCGATGGAGGAAATCATTTCATTAATAGAGCCTTTGACGGTTTGCTTAAGAAGCACAAGGTGAAGCATAAAGTTGCAACACCATATCACTGTTAGACTAGTTCACAAACAGAGGTTTCTAATAGGAAAATCAAAGCTATCGTGCAAAAAACAGTAAATGGATCTAGGAAAGATTGGTCTTTGAAGCTAGATGATGCTCTATGGGCTTACAGAACAACATTCAAGACCCATCATTGGTACTACTCCTTTTAACCTTCTCTATGGTAAAGCTTGTCACTTACCTGTAGAACTGGATCACTAAGCTGCATGGGCTGTCAAGTTGATGAACTTCAACATAAAGACTGCACCAGAAAGGCGTCTTATTCAACTCCATGAGATTGAAGAGATTCGCCATATAGCATATAGAATGTCCTAGATCTACAAGGAAAGGACCAAAGCTGCACATGACAAGAAAATCATTCCAAGAGAATTTCGACTGGGTGATCAGGTATGGCTCTACAACCCTACACTGAAACTATTCCCAGGAAAGTTGAAATCTAGGTGGTCTGTACCGTTCGTCATCAAAGAAGTAAGACCATACGGTGCGGTTGTACTCAGAAATTGCTAGGGTAATGATTTTGTTGTAAATGGTCAAAGGCTTAAGCCTTATATAGCTACTACAGAGATTATCGAGGAACCTGAGATTCCTTTAGCAGATTCGGCCTCAGTTTAGAGGTAAGTGCCGTCAAGCTATTGATGTTAAACAAGCGCTGAGTGGGAGGCAACCCACTAGTTGTTGTTTTTACTCTACTATGTCCCAGTTTTGAGTCAATTTAGATTTTAGATTACTAATTTTTAATTTTTAGTTTTGAGTTCAAAGTGTTTCAGGAAGTTTAGGAAATGGAAAATTTGGTCGAATGCTCAGTTCGATCGATCCGTCTATGGATCAATCAATCCATTCAACCAAGATTGTTCCGTACAAAAGGATCGATTGATCCATCAAGTCTAGAACAGCAGAAAAGTAGATCGATCGATCCCAGGAAGTTACATAAAAAGGGATCGATTGATCGATCCCTTGTCCAGGTAAGTAAAAAAATCACTTAAATTGAACCGAATTTCAAGAACTAAACTAGTTTTTACTTAAATTAAAATGATTTCTTCATCTTCCACGTTTCTAATTCATTCCAAACACCTCTTTCACCATTTTTTTCTCCACAACTTCTCCAAAATTTTTTAAAATCCCCACATCTCTATGTCATCCAATTCTCAACCGATTTTTGAGATTTTGGACTCCATTCCACTCGATTTGCGGATCATGTAGCTTTGATCACATTAGGAGTGGATGATGACGTTAGTGGTATTTTATCTCGGATGGATCTCATAACCTTTCCATTCCAAGTCTACCCATTGTATCCCGACTTAGCGACACAGTTCTTAGCCTTATTCCGGATCTACAGCCACGGATCTGATTCACGGTACCCGTTTATCGCCGAGACTGAGGTACAATTCTTTTGCCTTGGTCGTCTTTACATGATACCGATGGCTGAGTTTGGACCTATCTCGTTCTGATAGGAAGGGTGATATCTCTTTATTTTCATGATTTTTAGAAGTCATTTAGCATTATTTTTAGGTCTTTTGGTGTTCATATGTTGCATTTATAGATGTTATTGGAAAGTTTGCGATTTTTAGGTATTTTCGCATTAGCATTTGCAAACATATGCATTTTTGGAGATTTTTCAGGAATTTCAGGAGTTTTCAGAACATAAGTGAAAATTTGGACAAGAAGAAGAAAATGGTGCTGCAAAAAGGTGCAGGAATGCTGGTGTAGAACCTGAAATAGGATTCAGGAATGTTGGTGCAGAACCTGAGAAAGGATGCAGGAATGGTGGTGCAGAATCTGAAAAATGCCTCGACCAGAACCTGAAAAGGGGTGCAGAACCTGAAAACTGCCTCGACCAGAACCTGAAAAGGGGTGCAAAAACCTGAAAACTGCCTCGACCAGAACATGAAAAAGGGTGTAGAACCTGAAAACTGCCTCGACCAGAACCTGAAAAGGGGTGCAGAACCTGAAAACTGCCTTGACCAGAACCTGAAAGGGGTGCAGAACCTGAAACTGCCTTCATCGAGCCGCAATTCCATCCTTTCGTCGAGCCGGAACAACTTCATCACGTCGAGCGAAAATTCCCTCTTTACCTCGAGCCGAGAAGAGTCTTCGTCGAGCCAACTTCTTCGCTTCGTCGAGCCAACTTCTCCGCTTCGTCGAGCCAACTTTTCCATGTCGAGCCAACTACATGTCCTCGACGAGCCGAAGTTCCCTCAACACCTCGAGCCGACAACTTATTCCTTGACGTCGAGCCAACATTTCTCC